>SNQJ01S0155165.1:0-10782 GCA_010110895.2 Picea sitchensis
AAACTAAGAAAAGAACTCATGAAAGTGACGAAGAAGAAGGTGAAGTGGATCTTCAGGCAAAATCAATCAATTCTTTCACTGAGCTAAAGAAAAAAAGGAAGAAAAACAAATCATTCAAAGAATAAATCATCTCCTTGAAAACCCAATTTGAAGAAGGAAAGAGAAAGGAAGAAGTAATGCAGATCCAGATGATAAAGAAAGAAAAAGAGTGTGAGAAGCTTGAAAAGAAAGTCGTGACATTGAGAGTTGAATTCAATAAGCTCAGGAAGAACTTGAAAATTTCTCAAGTGTTAGAAAACATCCTCAACAGTCAAAGGCCATATAGTGACAAATATGTACTAGGATACAAGAATGTTCATTTTGAGGAAGGTTCAAGCTCCATGCCAAAAGAAACAAAACAAAAAAGTTATGCAGAAGTTCTCAAAGAAAGGAATCATGGTCAACAAGAATCAGAAAGGAATGAATACATAAGACCTTCTACATTCAGGAAGCAAAGAAACTCCAATCATTGTGAAGGAAACAACCACAGAGAATATCATGATCAGCCAAGGCAGGAATTCAAAAGGACTACGCCACAAAAAAGATCATTCACTCCCAGGTATCAAATTTATTTTTGGGTCATTGTTTTACATGTTCTAACTTTGGACATAAAGTTGTAGATTGTAGAGCATATAGAAGAAATGATCAAGCAAGATATGGTTATGTGTTTCTCTCCATTATTGAATTTTAAAAATGTCACAATTGTGGTCACATAGATCGAAATTGTAGAAGCGTGATAGAGCCTCCCATGAAGAAAAACATTTATGTCAGATATAGGAAGGAAGAAATGAAAAACAAGAAGAGTAGGTGAATGAAAACCAGGTCCCAGAAATCATACTCACAAGATTTACAACAGCACAAGATCATAATGAATTCAAAGGCCAAGAGGAAGGTGTCAGAATTCATACAAAAGATGAAGAGGAAGATGTCAGAATTCAGGATGATGACAAAATTCAGAAAGATGATGAAAAGGAAGATGTCTCCACGGATGAAGAGGAAGATTACTATGCATAAAAGCGGGTATTTTTTTTATCCATCCGGCTTGGAGACTCCCAGTAAATATGAATATTGAAGTGGGGGAGTTTAAGAAGAAACTCTACATATTAAGAACTATATTTCAAGCAATCTGAGGTGTTTGCAAATTTTGGGAAAGTAGTTTCATAATGGTTTGATGACAAAAGTATAGAATGTCTTGTGACAGTTTGATTGTTTTAGAAGCAGTTTTTGGAGCAAATTTCCATGCAGGTATCAACTGACAGTTATGAAGTATATCATTGATACACTTTTTGAGTAGAGATTAATTGTACAAAGGATTCCAGGCATGCATTCAGATAGGGACATATTCAGTACAAATTGTTGCAGACGTGTAGAGTCTAATTTTCAAAATTGAGAAGACAGTTTGAGAAGATGGAATATGTTGTAATCAACACATGGATCAGCATTGTATGAAGTTGAATAACAAAGTCATGGATAGTTTATGACATACGAATAGAGATGGATTCATCAAATATTTAGTAGAGAGTACAGAATACATGAATCAAACAAGATATATGATCGTGGATGAAAGCATAGTAACAATTGGAATCAGCAGACAAGTGGAATCAGAAAGGAAAGCAATGAAAGGAACAGCAAGACAGTGAAAGAGAAATTGTCAACATAAGTTATACCTTCAAAAGAACAAAAAAAAAAGTGTTGAACAACATGGTTATTAATTTGAACTTGACAAGCCATGAAGATTTGAATGTTTTTTATATATGTCAGTGAATTACAAGAGGAGGAACCAATGGACAAAGAGCACCGGAAAAGAGGAAAGAAAGTATGTACATAAATCCCACATTTATCTACACAACGTATTGTAGAGAATTCAGGGGAGAGAGATTGTCAGAGAAAGAGATTAGGAAAGAAAGATCAGAAGCATGAACATAGGGGGAGCGCATGAAGTTAGATAGAGATTGTTCAGAGGAGACATATTGAAAGGGGGATTTACCCTTTTACCCATGATTTCCAAGGAGGATAAAGAGAAATATCTGAAGCATGAAGATAGGGGGAGCAACCTCAAAAGGAGATACCCATTTCCATTGATGTCAAAGGGGGAGAGAAACATGAGAAGAGAAATATTAGGAGCATTGGTCATAGGTGGAGTATGAGTGTTGTCATCAATTCCAAAGGGAGAGATTGTTGGAAAGTTTGTTGTCATTGATGTTGTTGGAAATTTAGTTGTCATTGATGTCAACAAGCAGTGGTTGTCATTGATGTCAACAGATGTGATGGGTGTATTTGGAGAAGTCTCCAAAGTGGTCCCCTTATAGCATATCTCTAAGCATGGCCCTCACGAGAAAACGCTTTGAAGAAGTCTACAAGAATCCCCAGAGGTGTGGTCATGAATCCTAAAGTTGTTTGAGGAATAAGGACATGAAGAACAACACAAATGCAGGTAACACACTCATATATGGATAGTCCTCATCATACCATTTCCAACAGTAGGTGGTACGTCACGTAGTTCCTCACGATTGAGGAGTTACAGATCATGAAGTTGGAAGCCCTGAAGAATGGTTAAGAAGGCCCTAAACAATTACAAGTCTTTAGTTAAAGGATAAAGTGGTTGAAACAAGAAAGTTCAAGAAGCCCTAAAGTTAAGGAAAGAGGTTACTTAGAAAAAGTATATATACACCTCAAGAAGTCGCTCATAAGCACATTTACACACAATTTCATTGAATATCTATGTAAGTGAGCAAGTGATTCTTATCTGAGGTAACCAAGGAGATATGAGGTGAATTTCAAAGGGAATATGAAGTGAATAAGGGCGAAATTCCAAGGAAGGATGAAGTCTCGTGATGATGTGTTCTAAGGTATGTTATTTAAAGGTCATCTTACCATTTTTTCTATAACTATTTTTCTAGAATGATTAAGATAATAAAAATTGAAGGCTATTGCGAAAACATGTCAAGGAATCTATGGTAAAAATTATAGCTTCTGGATCGTTTTATTTTTGGAGATACACTCTGTGGAAGATAGGGTTTTTTTACTAGTTCTGAAACTAGTCTTAAACAGGTGTTCCAAGTAAAATGGTCATAACTTCTTCATAGAGAATCCAAACTCTGTGAGACCAATTTCAGTGGAAAGATAACAGTCTTTAGTATCTTTTGTGTGAGTTTCAGAATTAGATATAAAATATTAAGCGCGTGGCATTTTGTACAAGTTCTCTCTCTATAATAGGCTAAAATTCAGGAAGGTTTGTCATTTTCGCTATAACTTATGTTCTGAGAAGTTTTAGACCCTAAAATTTGAGGAGATGGAAGAAAGATCCCATAGTATCTATGGTTAAAATTTTGTACCTTTATTCATTACAGGTACATATTTATGCTTGTTGAAAGTTAGGGTTTGTGACTAATCCAAAACTAGTCCCGCGAAACTGAGGTAAAGTTTGATGAAGATGTTATTCTCTTGTTGTTGAAGTTGAGGAAGAGCTACACGTCTGTAATTTTGTGTATCAGGTTTGCTACAGGATTATAGGTATGATTTACATGTGTTATTGAGGGTTATGTTTATGGTACATGCTTGAGGCATGTCTTGATGATGCTACATGATAGGGTACACCTTTGTGATGATATGATACATTGTTAGAAGTATATCTTGGCTATCTTGGTATCTATTTTGCTATATATCATGGTGATGTTATCACATGCTTGAGGCACATCTTATGGTACTCAATTGAGGCACATCATTGATGATATATTATGGTACATGGTGTATGGCATGATTGAGACATATCATGAGTGATATGGTATATGGTTGATGCATATCTTAGTGATATTATAGTACATGCTTGGTGATGATAGTACATGTTGAGACACGTCTCAGTGATGTTGGTACATGGTTGATGTACAGGTTCTGGTTACATGGTTTATGTACATGGTATGGTACAAGTTCTAGTACATGGTTGGTGTACATGGTTGATCTACATGGTATGGTGATGGTTTTGGTATCCATGTGAGTGGATTTGGTTATAGTTGGTTGATGATAGTATATTAGTGGCAGAGACAGTAACAGTGACAGTGATAGGGACAGTGACAAGTTGGATAATTAGTTGATCATCAATGACATGTTGATGCGATAGTGGTAGTTGCAAGTTGATGTGACGATAATAATGACAGGTTGGTTGATTTGACAATGACAGCTTGGTTGATGTATTAGTTGTTAATGATTGCATCTATAGGAGACATCCTCCAGCTTACAACTTGTGAGATGTGGAATATAGTAGCTATGTGAAGTCTTACTCGGCTTACAAACCTGAGAGAAATCCCCTAATAAAGGGTTCATGGTTCCAACTTGGGAGAGGGGCTAGGAATGTATATGGCCTCCTCCATGACGTGAGAGAGAAGAACTCCAGATGATTATCTGATGTAAGAGCGATCTGTTGAGTTAGAGAAATCCCGAAAAGCGTTGGGCACATCATCATGAGAATAAGAATGAAGATGATGTGATGGCCTCCTCTGAATAGAAGCAGAGTCAATGTGAAGACTCCAGATGATCCTCCTGTTGGTAGCAATGGGAAAGTAGATCTGTAGAGCAAATGTGACTATGGTTGAGCATAAGTGCACATGTGAGGACCTAGTTCATCTGTGTAATGCAGTGACTCATGTCTATGACATCCCTATGGATGTAGCCCCTAGTGGATGAGCACTAGTGGGTGTATCATATCCTTTGCTATATATTGTTCAAGAGTCATACCTACCTGTAACCCTCGTTATTATGTAAAAGGTACAGGTCGGCCCTATGTTAATATGATTAATATAAAGAAGATAATTAATAATGAAAATATTAATTATAATAATAAAGTGTGTTTGACTTAGAGAGGTCGTCCCTGTTGTGCCAATGAGACTCCCTTGTAAATTAGTCAAAGTCTAATATAAGTAGGAGATGATTCTCCATTGTAGAATCATATCCTCCACACATTTGTTTTGGAAATTTCAGCAAGTACTTCTCTTTGGCAAAGGTGCGCACCTCTCTTGGGTGCTAGGGTTTCTAGAGCTTAAGCACCCTCTTGTGTGCTAAGTCATTTTGGTGGTGAAAGGTCTTTCTCTTGAAGAATATAGCAAAGGATTTGGTTGGGTTTTTCTCCCTTGTTTGAGAAGGGTTTCCCAGGATATATCTTGTGTTCTTGTGCATGGTGATTCTTCTTGTGATCTTGGTTGTTGCAGCGTTTATGGTTATGGCTATTTGATAAAATGGAATGAACTTCATACTTAACCTAAATGCTATGAAAAACTAACATTAGTGACAGTGGAAGTTACAGGTTGATCACTGGTAGTGACGGTGAGTATACACTTATATTCCAGGGCGGTAGGATGGGGCAAAGAAAGGGGGTTGTAGCCTCCTTCCAGTTGGTGTCGAAGAATTCAGGGAGTCGTAGCTTCCTTCAGGTTGGTGCCTGTAAATAAGGGGGTCGAAGCCTCCTTTTGATTGGTGTCGGAGAACTCAAGGAGTTGGAGCTTCCTTCAATTTGGAGCCTGTAAATCAAGGGGTCATAGCCTCATTCTGGTTGGTGTCAGAGAATTCAAGAAGTCATAGCTTCCTTCAGGTTGGTGCTTGTAAATCAATGGTTTGGTGCCTCCTTCCAGTTAGTGCTAGAGAATTTGGAAGTTGGTGCTTCCTATGAATGTATTCTTGATATATATAAGAAAGTGTTTTGTGGTTTTCTCCCATTTGGGTTTTCACGTAAATTCTAGTGTCCTATGTATTTGATGTGATATTGTTGAATAGTGTTGCTTATTGTTACATTCTCATGAATGCAATCATAAATGATATGTTGCTGATAAAGTTGAAGATTATATATTGTGATTGAAAGTGATAAAAAGTATTCATATTGATTCACCATCCCCCCTCTCAATATTCCAACAAAAATGAAAATGAACAACAATAGATACAACCTAAATCTTTTTCATTTACACCTAATGAAAGAACCAAAAAACAAACATTAAGGTCGATCACCCTTTGAACTTTTGTTTGGTGATCAAGCAATCAGGAAGAAAGATCTAGTTTATTGGTTGGTTAGTAGTGAAGGTTCATAACCAATTTGACTAGTGAATCACATTTAAATTGATTCAATAGTTAGCAATTAAGTCCATCCACACCATAGGACCAAGCATTATGTTAAGACATAGACTTGCTATAGGACTCACATTTTTCATTATTCATATTGTTAAACACCACTTTTGCAGTAACCTCTTTCAAATAGCACTTTAAATTTTGTGATGTAATCCATGCAAGAGAAGTATTCCATACTTGCCAACCTACAAATTACTTTCTATAATATTAATTATTCTTTATGCAAAATTTTGCTTTTTCATAATGTAAATATAAATTCTCATTACCACCTCAAGCTTCAATTGATTTTAAGACATTTTCATATTAGTGTATTTGCTTAAACATTTATATCATACATGTATGATCAAAAATAATGTCTCACACCTCCAAAAGCTTACATTCTTCCTTTACTCAACTAGATTTCCACACATTTCCAATAATAATTGATATAAAGTAATATTGCTACGGTAGAAAGATTTCACACATTTCCATTTCCAATGATAATTGATAAAATAATATTATTTTTTAAAATAAAAATTGTAAATGGATAAGTTATATTCTTGGACATTGGAATTAAGTAACTAGATTTCCACACATTTTCAATGATAATTGATATAAAGTAATATTGCTAGGGTAGAAAGATTTCACACATTTTCATTTCCAATAATAATTGATAAAATAATATTATTTTCTATAAAAAAAAATTGTAAATGGGATAAGTTATATTCTTGGACATTGGAATTAAGCAATAAAGTTTTAACAATTAAATTTCTTATAACAAAATAGTAACCACTCAAACATACCACCAAGTTTATATAATAAATATGAAATTTTATACCACCAAGTTGATACAATAAATGTAAAATTTTAAAGTCCTTCTGATATTTCAATATATTAATTTTATTTTGTAATTTTTTTATATTTCAATACATCAATTTTTTTCGTAATTTTTGTGATATTTCAAAATATTAATTATTTTGTAATTTTTATACACTAGACAATACTTACAAGTATAAAAAATATTAGGAATTCATAATTGTCTTAAAAGTTTAAAAGTTTTGGTGAAATTTTTAACTCTAAAAAAATGTGAACTTCAAATACTTAATGATATTTTTGTAAATTTTATAAAAAATATATATATATATATTTATTTTATAAAAAAATGACAGGATATTTTATATAAAATAATATTCATTTTAAATTAACAAATCATTTTGAAGAAGAATTGGAGAAAATATTTCCCCTAACATTCTTATTATAGTGCATGCATCTATGCTGGTTCAAATAACAAATATAGTGCATGCATCTAAATTTGTTGACATTTTATCGAAGCTTCTTCTCAATATATTGAGCAAATGGGCTCATGCAAGATTATGTGCATATTGTAAGATTCTTTAGGTCGCATGCACTTCATTGAATCGTTGTTATTTGATTAGCATAGGTCTTGTAGAAGCTTACAAAATCTTAGTGTGAATTATCTCAAAGCTAGTGAACAAATAATTAATCTCTTCATTTTTTATTCATTTTTTATTGCCTACTGTGTAAGCCATTGCTCCACATCCCACACAAAAACACCATGCTCCAAATGGTGTTTTTGTGATATGCACCACATCACTTAATTGAGATGAGAAGAGCATCTAATATTATGGATATATTACAAATTATCCCTATACTTTGAGTAAGGTATATGACATGTTAATGTTTGTATTGCTATATAAATATGTATTTATAACATTATGCTTGCACAAAGTTATAAGGGCAATTTTATTATAAAATCAAATAAGTAAGAAGAGCATCTTATAACAATAACTATGTAAAAATTTATTTTTTTTAGATGAATTAAAACAATGTTAAAAGTTACTTATAGCAATATACAAATTATTTATATTGTAGTATGAATGTTTCGTTATGTTACTTTTTTTTATTGATTTTTATTTTATTAAATTTTATATTAAACTATTGTCATGTTTAATAATACATTGCAATAACAATTTTTTATTCTAGTAATTCATGAGCATTTATTAATTTAAAATACCCTGCATCAAATTGAAATTGAACTTGGAGATATTTCTTCACACAAAATTAAAACTAATCTCTTAAATTTTGAGTGATATTTTGTCATTCTTCTAAGTTTTACTTCATACAAAAAAATCTTCTATCTTACAATAATTCTAATTCCTAACTATTTTATTAATTTTAAAATAACCATACATGTTTAACCATGGTAGCCAAGACTTGAAGCTCTAAACTTGCTATGAATCCTCAAACCTTCTCCATAGATTATGAATAATCTCATATTAAGTTAATCCACATTAACAAATCCCATGACCTCCATCATGCATGATTTAAATTCAAGTATTCTAACTATTCTACTTTTTGAACCCATATATGGTTAAAATCAATCAAATTGTGACTAAAATAAGTGTATATACAATCAAAATAGGTCAAAAAAGTAGAACAATTAAATAATTCCATTTAAATCTAGTAAGTGAATATACACAATGTACTTAACCCTAATTTAAGAAAAAATGTTCCCACTTGTCTTTAAAAAGACCTAATTCTTGACGCTTCATGTTTGATGCAAAACGCCTTAGACATGAATTGTGAGTCACTTAACCAAACTCACAAAAGTACAAATTTGTTTAGAACACTATCTTGATAGGTATAAGAAAGAAAGAGTTTTTGATAGTTCATAGTAAATGATAAACAACATACCTAACCATGAAAAGCAGAAGGATGTAAGCAATTGTATGCCCTGACTATATTGGGACATTGGTTAAATATAGGTAGACCAACAACAATGCCAATGTTCAACATCATGTAGGATATAGGCTTAATTCAAATATTCTAATACAACCAAACAAAGTAAGTAAAAGGTTCTACATTGTTGTTCTCATCATCATGTAAGATATAGACTAAATTCAAAGATTCTAATACAAGCAAACAAACTAAGTAAAAGGTTCTCATCATCATGTAAGATATAGACTAAATTCAAAGATTCTAATACAAGCAAACAAACTAAGTAAAAGGTTCTCATCTTTAGTTGTACATTGGTGTTCTCATCATCAAGTAGGATATAGACTAAATTCAAAGATTCTAATACAAGCAAGCAGACTAAGTAAAAGGTTCTCATCTTCGATTATACATTGTTGTTATCATTTAAAGAAAGGATGCTTTCAAGTTTGAACCGTAACAAGTTTTCATGCATTATAATAGGCCTGTTTTTGCAAGCTTCGTCGTCTCACAAGGTCAACTACCATCCACTCAAAAGATGTCATATTATGTGCAACTAAGAAGCCATGATAGGAGATTATCTATTCAACCAAAATTACATAGGGCTTGCCTTTGACTCCAATTGTGTCACAGGAAGTGGGGACCTCCCTTAAATTCGAACAATGGCGGATGGTGTGACTAGCCATCATCTTCACCATCGATGATACAAATTGCTCTTTAATTTATTAATCATAATTTAAGAGGTGTCATTGCCTTAAAGGGGATTGCTACAGTCAAAACAACAGCCCAAACCCTTGTGAATGGGGTTTACAAACATTCTAGTTTGGTAGGATATCACAGTCACAACCTTCATCAAATCCTGACTTTTCTGGAAATAATTTTTGTTGTGTCGTTGGGTTAAGATTTACATTATACTTATAGAATGCTACACACACTGTCCAAACAGCATGAGTCAAATTCTAGTTTTCTAGAAGTGGAGGTATTGAAGTTTTAACTCAGATAACATATGGTAGAAAGTCACTGAAATCTGATAAACCTCTCGATAAAAGATGCAGCATGTCAAAAGATGGACAAGTTAAAATATGATTATAATCATTTACATGGATAGGAATCCCAAGTCAATTTGGGATGTGTTATTGAGTGTCGGGGTAATAATGCACTTATATATTGTCTATTTAAGTTGGGTCAGCGTCCTGTTGAATTCACAAGAGTTTTGAAAATAGAAAAAGGCTAATTAGATATACACTGTCTCATCTCAACTTGCAGGCCTCATCTCAAGAGATTTAATGACTTGAGAGAAGATTTAAAAATGCACTAGCTTATCTTCCTGTTAACTACCATGGCATGGTTCTATAACTGAAAAAACTGTGTGTGTTTCAAGTATCAGCTGTATGGTCTTATAACTGAAAAAATGTTTATGTTTCAGGTAGCAGCATACTGACAGAATCAGTCTACTTAATCTCAAGGGGTTAAATCAATTGGTTGTCCTCAATGTTGTTAGGTATTTGGCTAGTTTTGTGCCAGTAGGTGTTTGGTTCAAATCCCCCAAGTTAGACACACTAATCTACGTCGATGGGTTTACTAGAAACACCATCCACAAACATAAGGAAGCATCCCTTAAATTTCCCATGAGAAAGCATTCATTAGATTTCCCGTAAAGTTTTCCTTGAAAAAGAATCTGCGTAACTAAAAAAAGTTATAAAATTAGAAAACGACTAACCTAAAGAGAAAACTTTAATGAATGTTCAAGGGCGTGTATTTCAGATCAGAGATGTTAGTTCTAACTTTTGAGCACCCTTTGCAACCTAAAACCCTAGTCTAAACTTTAGAAAACTAGTTGAATTGTTGAGAGACGACTATGTGTACACATACACTAGCATGTTCGTATTTAAAAAAGCAATCTTAATGAAACTAAGAATTTCT
>SNQJ01S0155166.1:0-17076 GCA_010110895.2 Picea sitchensis
GATACACCATTTTCCTTATCCCCGACACAGTCTGAATCAAAATATCTGATCAGGTTTGAAGTCATCCACCTTGGAGTACCCGAGTCCAAAATCTTAAGTTCCTTTCAAGTATTTTAGAACTCTTTTTGTGGAAGACCAGTGTCCTTCACAAGGCTTTTGCATCATGGTAAGATAAAATATAATGAGTCATTCCATGGAGTTTTAATATAAAATTATCCATAAAATTTTGAGCCATTGTGGATGTAGTGAACGGGTGTTGAAGAGCAAAAAAATGAGCATGTTTGGAAAGACGATCTACTACCACCATGATGACTAACTTATTTCATGATTTAGGTAATTCAAAAATTAAATCCATAGAAATATCTGCCCAAATAGTAGGCGGAATCGAGAGTGGTTGGAGTGTCCCTAGAGATTTAACGGTTTCACCCTTATTATGTTGACATGTATCACATTCAACCACAAAGGTGCATATATCATGTTTCATGCATTCCCAGAAAAAATAACATTTGACCCATTAGTGGGTTTTGGTAAAGTATGAATGCTCAACTATCGGTGAAGCATAAAACTCAGAGAGCACCGTGGGTTTAAGGATTGAATGTTTTCTTAAATACATACGACCTTTATAGAAAAACTCTTCATCATGCCAAGAGTACCTTGGAGAAACTTGAGGATCTTGTTGCAATTTTTGGATTAAGCTAGAAATCTTGGGTCTTGTAACCATTCCTGGTGAATAGCATGAAGCCAATCTACTACAATGAATGAGAGGGAAAAGAGGGACCCTTATTCTTCATATTTTCTGGAAAGAGCATCAACAACCACATTTTATTTTCCCTTCTTATAGATGATATCATGATCATATCCAAATAGCTTGGTCACCCATTTTTGTTGCTCTAGGGAGGAAATTATTTGTCCCATAAACTAATTGAGGCTACAATGATCAATTTTAATTTGGAAGATTTTCTCTAATAGATAAGGATGCTAGATATCTACTTCATGCAAAATCACCAACATTTCCTTTCCATAGGTTGATTGGCCAAAATTTTGCTCTGACAATTTTTTTCTATTGAAAGCCAAAGGTTGGAAATCTTGCATGAGGACTACCCCAATGCCTTTCCTTGACACATCACATTCCAGGAAAAAATTCTTCGTGAAGTCTAGTAGGGCCAGGACAAGATTTGTGCACATAGGATATTTCAAGGATTGGAAAGATTGATTAGCTGTTGGAGTCCAACCGAAAGCATTCTTTTTAAGGAGAGCAGTGAGAGGAGTTGCAATTTTTCCATAATTTTGAACAAACTTGTGATAATATCCCATTAAACCCAGGAAGCCACACAATATATCAAGGTGAATCCTTCATAGCTTCAATTTTCTTAGGATCCACCCATACACCATCCTTGCGGACAATATAACCTAGGTACTCAACTTCAGAGGCCCCAAAAGCACATTTAGACAATTTGAGAAATTTTTTGTGCTTAGACAATAGATGGAGAACTTGATCCACATGGGAAATATGGGCTTGCCAAGTTTTACTATAGATGAGAACATAATCAAATAAAACTAAGAAAAAAAGACAGAGGGAAGGACAAAATAAATTATTCATGAGACTTTGAAAAGTGAAAGGAGCATTAAAGAGGCCAAAGGGCATGACCAAGAACTCATAGTGACCCTCATGAGTTCTAAAGGAATTTTTGGGAATGTATTCCTCTTTCATACGTATCTAGTGGTAGCCATAACAAGTATCAAGTTTGGTAAAGTATTGAGCACCACTCAATTCATCCAAAAGGTCATCGATGGAAAGAAAGATAAATTTTTCTTTGATTGTGAGTTTGTTGAGGGCATGAAAATCAGGACACATGTCCCAAGTGAATTCTTTCTTGAGTACCATGACGACTAGAGAATAATATGGGTTGGTACTGGGATGGATAACACCTGCTTCTAGTAATTCTTGAACATTTTTCTCAATTTCATTTTCCTAGGCAAAGGGATGACGATAAGGATGAACATTGGGAGGAAGATTGCACAGTACTAGAGGAATGGAATGATCATGGATGTCACGGGAAGGGGGATGACCATGGGGAGTGTTAAAAATAACTTGGTTTCGAGAGAGTATAGATTGGAGGTCAGGGTGCACAAAGGGTGTCTCAACGACTTGAATGGAATGGAGTTGGGAAATAATGCCAAAATGACCATTTGTGAGTAGCTTTTCCATTCGGTGGGAACTAATGATCTCTGGTGAGCTTGATGGGATGCCTTGGAACTTATACTATTGTCCCTCCTGTTGGAATTGCATGGTCAGGTCCTTAAAATCCATGAGGATGGGGTCAAGAGTGCGTAACCATTCAACACCTAGCATAATGTCACAACCGCCCATGTAGATAGAAAAATATGGGATTTCATGTGGTAATAACCAATTTGTAGGTGCACATTTTCACAACGCTCGCCACATTTAATGGAATCGCTAATGGAAATCATGATTTGAAAAATGTTGACTACACAGATATAGTAATTTATTTCTTGGGCGATGTGGCGATGAATAAAATTATGAGTGTTTCCACTGTCAACTAGGATGATGACTTTTCTACGATTATTGTAGTCAATTATCTTGAGGGTTTGGGGAGCAGAGAAGCAAGTGAGGGCATTCAACGAAATCAATGGTTCAACTTCTAGTGGATCAGAGGGATGAGTAAAATCATTTTCTTGGGGTATCTCTTCAATAGGGGAAACATCAACATCCTCATCAGAAAAATCCTCAGAAATGGCCATAAAAGTTTTTTTTCTTTACACTTGTGCCCCAGAAAATATTTATCATCACAATTATAATAAAGACCCTTGAGTTGGCATTCATCCATTTCTACCCTAGTTAATTTATATATCTTGAGAGGAGTAGCCTGAGGGGAAGGATTGGTGGGTCTAGGGCAAGGAATAAAAGAATGTTTTCTACTCTATGAAGAGACGACCTATTGTGCCTCCTTGGCACGTTCAACAGCTTCCAACCAAATATGGGGGTGAGCCATTAGGACATGGGATCAAATTTCAACCTTTAGGCCATTGATAAAGCATTCCTCAAAGAAGGAATATGACATAACCTCCATTCTAAAATCCAAGTGCTCAAATGCAGCTATAAAGTCATCCACTATGCCAAACTATTTCAACTTGGTCAAACGGTTTAAATGGTGTGTATCAATGCCAAAGCATACATAAAGATTGGCCACAAACTGTGTCTAAAAAACATATCCTTGGTGTGAATTTTTACACCATTGCCAATGTTTTGGATCTAGATAGAGGACACCGTAATGAAGTTTGTCCAATTCATCAATGATGCTATGTAAGGAGAAATATTGTTCCATTTGAGTGACCCAACCTATGGGATCCGAGCCATCCATATTTTTCACCTCAAATTTCGGAAGATGTAGTTCACAATGAAGGTGATTGGAATGAAGGTTTTGGAAGAGGGAAGATTCGATGTCTTCATGATAGGAAGGTTGTTCAGATGAGGAAGGGTTCATGGTTCAACTCAACAATGTGTCAAGTGTGTCTTTTATGGAGGCATATTTTTCCTTGAGAGTAGAAACAAAGGAGTTGAGGGAGATAATGTTGGCATTGATGTCTGAGATGTCCTTCTTGTGATGGTTGTTGTCTACAAGCAAGGTAGTGATTTCTTGGTTGCGGGTGAGAGCCATTTGTGAATAGACAAAAATGGGCAGGTGGGTCAACATAGAAAAATGATTATAGATGAGGGGTATCACTGTAGACAGGGTGAAGAGACGAAACCAATGGGATATGTGGAAAATAAGGGTGTTGAGAAGGGTGGGTGGGTCCATGGAAGAAACACTTGCAAGTGATGGGTACCAAGGCAATCAAGGTGAAGAGAGGGATCCAATGGGATAGGTTCTAGAAAAGGGTGTCAGTAGGACCACTATACTATTTTTTTTTACTCTTGTGGAGTTATACTCTGGCCGGAAGAATATTGCAATGACGAAATTCCACTATTACATATGACCAAATTTTCCATGGTTTTTCATTGCTATTGCCACACATATCCATTGCACTTTCCATGAAGCCAAGCAGTATTTTTTGTGGAACTTTTTACGTCACTATATCCACGCACTAAAATTATTCGTGGAAATAACAACGAAATTAGGCCGCCACGTGTCATCATCCTAAATATTTTATGTTAAAAATTTTTGTTCACATCATTGTAATTACGACAAACTATCGTCAGTAGACCAATGAACATACATTGGAAAGATGGAATCCCATAACAAATATTCAACTTCTTGCCACGAACTTTAGTCACTATAGAGACACAAGTTCGTGGCAAGAAGAAGAGATGTATACCTTCTTGCAATGAACATGCGTCGCTATAGAGATGACGACGTGTGGAAATAGCGACGAAGTCCTGTGGCAGAGTAGAAAACCCACCAATGGCTTGTGACACATATGCCATATTTGCGACGAACATACGTTGCTATAGTGACGACTTTTGTAGGTTTAAAAAAAAAAAAAAATTGATTGTTTTCTAGTCTCTGAAAACAATGATATGCTACAAAAGCCTTACAATGATATGCTACAGAAGTCCCCATCTTCATGATACACATAAGCCTTAGTACTGTACCTAATGAAGAATATGATTTATTTTTTATTCATGCACAAGTTTGATGTCTAGCACCAATCCCTTATCCTACTTCAAGGACCGAGCCTTTCAAGGAGGGACGATAGTGGTTGATACGAGGCACTTATGGGCACTTACGATCACATGATACCAACATAAGTATTTACTAGTTGTCATATTACAACACATGAAAACTCCAATGTGAGATCTACTGGTAACGTTGTGGGAGGTATCATTTTTGGTCTAAATTGACCAGCCAAGAGGGCACTTGGAGACTTATATCCATGATCATTATGATTCACAGGCTTCATATTCGTGTTGCATCACATTTGGTGACTTGATTCCTTCATCACACAAATTTTCTATGCAACCTTTCTGGAAGATCCAAAAAAAATATTTGACATGACATTTGATAGTCTAAACTGGAAGCATGGGGCATTAGTTATATAGGAGCATTGTGGCATGATGCATAATTTACTTGGAACACATAGTCAAGATACACGAGGACTTTTCATTTGTGTTCTAGAGGAAGTTCCAATGAGCATCAGTTCATGATGAAGATGTGGGCAGTATAAAATGCTCCATTCATGGAGTCCTATCTTTCCATGATGACAGAGTATAACCAACATCTCTGCCATCTTTTTTTGGCCCTCCAAAATGATATTCTTAGCAAAATTGTGGGGCCCTAGATTGGATGGATGATAAACCCAGGATTTCCCTAAATTAAGGCATATTATTAGCAAACTAGAGGGTATATTGAAGGGTGAAACAATTAACTTATTTGTGGTAGCTTATGGTTGGTTTGTTGGGCAGATTGTACAAGCAGTGATACTCCAACACCTGCACCAAAACATCAACCTAAGAGATGAATTTGGGGCTGCATTATGAACAAAGTTAAGGTTAGAAAAAAATGAGGTCTGGACCATCATGTTTGAAATAAACAAAACCTCCTTGGTATCTCTGCTATCTTTGAGGCTTATGAGCAACATACACATCATTTTACATTTAGTTTTATGAACTTTCTCTTTCTAGATTTTGATATTTTATGACAGATGGGAATGAATGTCACCTACAACATCACTGGTTCAGACCTAAGCACACTCAGAATAGACACTTTGAGAGTATATTTCAGTCTCTTCTTTGCCATTGTGTCTTTGGTATAGTCAAGGATTTTTTGAAGATACAGGTTGTCACTTTGTACCTATTGACAACATGCAAAAAATGAACTAATATTGAAATATGCAGGATTGTGCCATGGAAACAACAATATAACCTTGATGGAGCATTGAGACTAGGATGAAATTTTCACTAAGTTTTCATTGACAAGTTATGCAAGTTGTTAGGTTGTTGTCATGACTGATCACACATTCATCTCTCTACCATAGATGTATGCATGGAGACTTATTTTCCTCACCTCATCTTGAATGCTTGATTATTTATGGAGTATTTATGGGCTTTATCCTTGGAATGCTAGGCCTCTCCAACTCAATTTATGAACAAAACATTGACTGCAATCATGAAGTTGTTTATAATTTCAAGTAGTCAATGTTTTGTTTCAAACCATAATGCATCACTTTGTAGCCATGTAAGGGATACATACAGGGGATATGAAGAAATTTATTATTGTTTCTCTTCATGATTCCCTTTTCTCAAGAAGTAAGTGACCTTGTATTGGGCATGGATTTTGACTTGAGTGTATTCTCTTCCTCAATCTGGAATAGTTTTGGCCTCCTCAAGTGTAATCAACATTAGGAATTTACTAAATAATAAAGTACTCATGTAGGATCCCCCGGGGTGTAGAAAAATCGATGATGGAGTGTATCGTTAAGGAACCTTGTTATGTGAAGTCACTAGTTCGAAACCCTTGACTAGACTTGTGTGTCGCGTGAGGGGCCAAGTATGCATGCCTGGGGTTATAGTGTTATTAGTCGGATAACATGACCACGTGTCACATGAGTACGTGCCTGACTAGTTGCTAATTTCCCCTGTAAAAAAAAGTACTCCCTTGGGATATCCTCAAGAAAAGGAACACATTTGGTCTTGGATGGTGTGGCTTATGCAAGGCAAGTGAGGAAAAAAATTACCATTTAATTATGTATTGATCCGTTGCTAAATATGTTTGGCTAGAAGTTGAGGGTATCATGGGTTTGGGAAATTTTTGGTCAAGGGATTCCATTAAGAAGGGCCTTAAGAATTGGTGTGGAAATGCTGCCACAAATAACTCAAGAGATCTCCCTTTAATTATAACTTGGGGAATATGGTTGGATAGGAATGAAAATATTTCTTAGGATAGGGATACTCTTCCTTTTCAATATGTCATTCAAGGTTTAGATATCATCATCTCCTTCACTCAAAGTAAGGCAATTGAGACCCCAAGATAAATAATGGCAAAATGTATTGACAAGAGTATGCCTTGAGCTTTCTTTGATGGAGGGGGAGGAACATGAGGGGTAATTCACCTATCAAAGTCTCTTTGTATAAATTTTAAATTTGGAATGGGAAATGATTCCAATAACTTCTCAAAACTCATCTCTTTAAAACTTGTATTGACTTTGGATTTGGAACATGGAGTAGCCCACTTACAAGTCTCCAGAGACTCTCTACTGGTAATAAAATGGATGAGGAAGAATTTATTATAAGGAATTGTATGTTACAACCACTATTTAATGAGGTATGGGGTCTTTAGACATGTTTTCCTTCTATCTCTTCTGAGAATATTTTCAAGGAGAGGAACATGTTGGCTAATGGGACTTGGACTTGGGAGAGGTGTTCGATTAGTTGTGGAGGACGAGGAAGGACTTCAAACATAATTTTATCACGTTTCTTTTCTATAGAATCATCTAGTGTTCTTATATTTGAAAACTCAACATATTGTTTTTTTTGTTGCATAAAGTGGACATTACATTTAAAGTGAGGGTCAAGAAATATCTTCTCACCCACTCTCCACTATGCACAACAATAGCCTGTAAAAATGAAATATACAAACAATGATCTACCAAATATGGTGCTTGACATTTTATATTTTGGATTTCTTTGCAAATATGTGTTTGTATTATGGTCACTCTCGGGTATCTAGAAATGTAGAGGGAAACTAAGCCTAAGCTAGTTGAATGGTTCAATTCATTGGTAGATCTCTACAAGATAACCTAGTGCAATGTTCATAGCACATGGTTTAATGTTTAACATACTATATAACCTAAGTGACAATTCAAAGAAAAAGCTACATTGCCAATATATCATGCATTTTTGTTATAGGAGCCATAATACATAAATTTAGTTGAAAATATAAGTTAGAGAATCAAATTTTATAGGAACCCCATGAGGGGATTTTTGTGCACATATGGAGCCACTTGCATTTTTATTCCCTAAAATTACATATCAACATTTTTAGGGATTTCATATGCAAATATTGGAAATTCAACAACTCACCATTGTATTGTGTCTCATTTCCCTTAAGCTCTCTCTCCTGGTGCCCTCCATGAGCTGTGTCTCCTTCCTAACCCTGCCCTCAAGCTCTCTCTTCTAGCCAGTACCCTCCGCGAGCTCTCTCTCTCCTTTGTAACCTTGCTCATGAGATCTCTCTCCCAATTCCTTTCACTCTCTATGTCCTTCCTTTTCCAGCATTCCCTCCAACTCACAAGTTGTAGCGTTCCCTAGTCTCCTCGCGCTTGATAGAAATGAAGTTTCCTCGGACTGGTTTGATCGGCTCTCACTCACATCGATGAAATGGAGAAATGTATATATCTCAATTCCCTTCCTTCTCTATCTCCTTCCTTCTCCAGTGTTCCCTCCAACTCACGAGTCACAGTGTGCGTGCCCTAGTCTCCTCGCAACATGCGTTCACTAGTCTCCTCACAACGTGCGTGTCCTAGTCTCCTCGTGCTTGATTGACTCTTGATGGACTGGTTTGATCGGCTCTCACTCACATCTCAGAAATGGAGAAATGTATATTGACATGATATGGAAACCATGTATATTCATGATTAGCTTCTCCTTTTCATTATTTTCATGCCATAAAGCATCCCACCTAATTTTGAATCTATCACCTATCAAGAGGTGGAAGACCATGTCACACTTAATGGGGTATGAAATTTTTGTGACTTAACAACCATTATGCAATTCCTTATTCAAACATTCCCCTTAGAGGTTTTCTAGTCCAAAAGAGGAAAATTATACACTTAGGGTAATTTCATCCTAGTGGAGACAATAAAAATGCCCAAATTTCATTGATCTAGCAAGGCTCCATTGATAACCTAGAGAATAGTAATTATCCATTCTAGCTATAAGTATAAATATACATGTATTTGAACTTATTTTATCATAGAGACACCTTTTACAGTTCAATATGGAGGACATGTGTAATGTAACATAACGCTGAATTCAATGTACATCGATCGGATATAATAGTTAAAAAAAAAAACATGTGAAGTTGGGCTTGATTCACATTATAAACTAGCCTAGATGCATATTAACCTAGAATCTATCAATCATTGATATGGATCAAATAATTTGCGATGAAAACCTCTTTTAGAGTAAAAAACCTGGGTAAAGTTTTGTATGTCAGGGAATTTTATCCCTCTTGACACTTGATAAATCCTAGGATATAAAGATAAATCTAGGTTGGTTAACAATAACAACACTATTGTGATAGATAATAACTAAGTCAGTTATTGTCTAATCTTCTGTTCTTAGGAGATTGATCCAAACCAACAATGATGACATTATTGAAATAATCGATCCTAGATAACAAAAGAAGACACTTTTCCAATGCTTGATCCTATATAACAACAAAGACATTGTTGCAATGATTAATTATAGCGAACATTGACACTATTGCAATAGTTTATCCTAGAGAGAAAAAATGATAAACTAAATTTACTTTTCTTAGGTGGACAAGGTCTTGGTCCCAAGTCTTACTCAAGCAAGGTCTAGATCCCAAAATTTGTTTATATAGGTAATTATTAATGTGAAACATGCCTATTATATAATGAATAACCACCATTGGATCTTTGGCCAACATATATAGATGTCATAAACATCGACAATTTCAAAATCCATAGAAGGTCTCTATTCCTTTGTGGAGTAAGGATCATCCTCATAAAAATGTCATGGAAAAACTAATGCCACTAATGTCTTCCTTCTTCATTGATGAATTGTCATGAGCACTGCAAACAATTATGTGCATGGAATATATTCATGTTCATCATATTATAAGTTCATATGTGTTGCATTCACATGGAAAATCCAAGACCTAAAATGTAGATGGAATCTTGATTTAAAAGTAGGACAATGAATAATTATATAAGTACATAACTCTTGAATGAATGGTTTATTCATCAAGAATTAGAATAGAGGTTCTTGATTGTTTTTATTAGGCTTAGATGATTTATTCCTAAAAATCTAAAGACAAAATACTCACTTATACACCACAAACAATGGTTGTGTTAAGGAATGGTTTGGTAACAATTTGCATTCAAACAATGAAGATCCTTATTAGCAATGACATAGGATTTTAAGTGGTCTAGATGCATTCTACAATTTATTACAATAATAATATGGTATCTACAAAAACCACAAAGATGAATATGAAGAACTAATTTTGTAGAAATTGTAGGAAATTTGCAAGAAGATAAATATTGCCTTGCAAGAATCTCATGATCGACTTCCTAAACAATCAAATGCCTTACAACTATTGTTTCTCTATTGTGAACACAAATGGAATATTGAATGATTAGCTAACCATATTCCACTTATTGTCCACCCAATTACATACCATTCACTTATGTGGGTACAATATGAATCTTTGAGTCTTAAAAGCCCCCCATACCATCAAGGCATGCATCTAGTGCAACCATGTCAAATTTCAATGACTACAAGAAAAGTTTGAGAAAATTTTAAGGTTGGCCCCATTAACTGGTCACTTTGCGAGGTTGAAGAGAATCAACACTTACTCTAGTAATCAACACTGGTCATGTGCCTATATCTAATTGGTATTCTCTTTGGTCACCTTTTCCTTCTCAGTTCTCATATGACCATGTCTTCTTTGACCCCTTTTCATGACCTAACCTCGATAAATATTTATGGAATATATCACAAGTTTGTCAAAACACACTAATACTCGATAGATAAGTACTCAAAAAATTGCATAAGCTTCGTCAATTATTAGATCTTATCTTTGATTTTTTCTCTCATCTAAGCTATTGACCATATTCACGTTATTGGCCACCCAGTTACAAACCATTCTCTTATGTGGGTATAATATGAGTAATATTTGAGTCTTGAAACCCTCCCATATCATCAAGTCATGCATCTAGTGAAACAATGTCAAATTTCAATGAATACAAGAATTAACATTTGAGAAACTTTCAACGTTGGCCCCATTAACTAGTCACTTTGCGGGGTCGACAAGAATCAACTCTTATTCTAGTAATCAACACTGGTCATGTGACTATATCTAATTGGTCTTCTCTTTGGTCACCTTTTCCTTCTTAGTTCTCACACGACCATGTCTTGTTTGACCCCTTTTCATGACCTAACCTCGATAAATATTTATGGAATATATCTAGTTAACCATGTCAAATTTCAATGACTACAAGAAAAGTTTGAGAAAATTTCAACGTTGGCCCCATTAACTTTTTCAAGACAACTTTTTCATAAGGATGCTAGAGAATACATTAGCATATGTGATGAATGTAAAAGAATAGGTGGCCACATAGGTTGATGAAATGCCTCTACAACCCCAATTTTCATTAGAGTCATGTTGGGGAATATGTTTCATGAAGTGATACTTGAACTCACTGTCACCTAAATTCCCTTCCTGCTAAACTCACTTTCAACCTAGATAACTCTTTGCAGGCCTTCGAAACTTACCCCAGACATATTAAGGCCTATGATGAAATCTTTCCCTCTTCTTCTTATGGTTGTTTATGTAGGTAGATATGATATCAATAGGGTGGAGACAGAAAGGCCTACGAGGTCCTCTAAGAGAATCTACACAGAGCACCAAGGGTGACAAGGTGCATACATTGCTATATTAAACTTCTTTGATTTCTCCTTGTTTGAACCCATACTTCATTTTCCAATTATTAAGTAGGCCTCAAGTGTTCTAACTCTAATTCTAAGCCACTTATTATCAATAGAGTGGAGACAGAAAGGCCTACGAGGTCCTCTAGGAGAATCTACATAGAGCACCAGGGGTCACAAGGTGCATACATTTTTATATTAAACTTCTTTGATTTATCCTCCTAGAGGTCATCTAATTCAGTCCATACCTTGGTTGCAAGCATTTCATGAGGTTTCAAGCATTCTCATCTACCAAATTTCAGTCCACACTAGATTATAAGTGGGGTCAAGTAGTACATGATTAGGTGTAGTCACACCTTAATGGGGTCAAGTAGTACATGATTAGGCGCAGTCGCATGAGATCCTCTTGGTTTCGAGAATAGTTCATTCTCTATTAAATAGGGACAACCACGTGAAGGTGGAATCTCTAATTATGCCCCCCCCTCACATCACTCTCAATTTCCCCATACCTAATTTGAAATTATAAATAACATGTAACATGCTATATTATACAAAATAAAAACATATAAAGATCATATAAAAGATATAAACACATGCCTCTTCTTTTCAACAATTAAATACCATTCATCTTTGTATTCATCCAAATCAACATCTGTATCATGATCTGGTTCATAATCGATATTGGTGAAAGGCTCATTCATATCAACATCATCATCAACATCATTTTCACTAATATAGTAATCGATATCGTCAATGAGATAATCTTCTGCTACATTTGGATGATCAACTTCTTCATCTTCTTCATTTGACACATCGACTACAACCACCTACTCCTGATCTGCATAATCATGATCTTCTTCCTCATTATTATCTTCATCCTCGGCTACATGATTATACTTTACTGGTCTTCCTCTTGGATCATATCTAACAACGTATGACCAACCTGCTTTACCAGGTACCTTTGAGTAAAATACTTGCTTACATTGACTTAGAAGAACATAAGGCTCTGTACCCAGTTCAAATGCCTTTGTATTAACCATGATAAATCCATTATCATGCTCAATAACAGTTATTTTAGGATCACATTCATGCATCTGTAGCCTGTACCATTTCACCTCAAACAAAACTATTTTAAAGGAATTAAAATCACACTCAATTATATCCTCCAAATGCCCATAGTATGTTGAAAATACTAAGGCAACTGAGAGGGGGGGTGAATCAGTTGTTACTGAGCTTAAATGATATATGACTTAATTAAAACATTTTCAATCTCTTCCAAGTGACCATCAATATTATACAAGATATGAACAACATAAATAAAGAACTTCAGTCACACATAAGATATACACAGAGACAAATTTTCACGAGGAAACCCATAAATGGAGAAAACCTCTTCTTCTTTGAATGATAGGCAGTCTTTTAAGTTCTGTACATCATCTATCTTTGAGCACCAACTCAATGTGAGGCTACTACCTCTGTTTTACAAGCTCCAACTTGTTTGAGAGCAACAACTCTCTGATTTATCTAGCACCCACTAGAAGGAAGCATCAACTCCCTAATTGTTCTAGCACCAACTGGACTTATACAAGCACTAAATTGCATACAGAAAACTATGTGTTTTCCCAAGCACCACCCTACCACCCTGTTTTTTAGCCACCACTAGATGCAAGATCCAACTTCCAATATTCAAGCACCAACTTGAATATCAGAGGACCATAGTCCTCCCTAGAACCACCCTACCTCCTTGATTATAAATAAATGATTGAATAACCAACAATACATGTGTCTCAATTCTTACCACTTCTCCTCTATCCTACAATTCTGCTTCTTTCTGTTCTGTCATTCTGCTCTGCTTCAAACTGTTCTTCAATTTTTCTCTTGCTTCTGTCTGTTCACCATCTGTTACTCATCTCTGAGTTTGATCTTGCACTGTGCATATTGTAATTTTTCCTTTCTTATAGTTCAACTCATTTTTATTTTTCGGAACAACCAACCTCACACAGTAATAACATTTCCATTTTATGCACACCAACCTCTTCGGTTACACCTGGAATCTCCTAGGGAAAAAATGCCTCAACAACTGAATCGCCAACCACCCAAGAACCATGATTCAGTTCAGCTAACTGAATTGTAACTGAATAATTAATTGAGAGGAGAAACAATAACCCTTTGATCAAATTCCTAATTAACCAACACCATTGGATTACAAGTGCAGGGTCTCGTGTTTATCCCATATGCCCATTGGCTGTGACCGAACGCTAAGCATAATTGAATTTGCGATTTCATGTTTCAGAATTCTCATGATGAGACTTCTCGACAATTCATGCTGCGATATCCGAAACTCTGAAATGGAGCTTGGCTAGACTGGCTCCTTCCCTTCTCGTGACCACCGGCGGTGACCAAACGTTACACCAAAAGGCGCTTCACAATTTTGCACTTCGGGGATTTTGCCGTGAGTCTCCTTGACTCCTCCAACTCTTGGTATATGAAATGGATCCTAGATATGCTAGCTCCTTCCACTCACGTGACCACCGGTGGTGACCACACCCTATGCTAAAAGGCGCTTCATGATTTTGCCTTTCGGGGATTCTCCCGTGAGTCTCCTTGACTCCTTCATGTCGCAAAATCCGAAATGGAGCTTGGATGTACTAGCTCTTCTCTCCAGCTCTCGACGATGTGACCACGACATATGACCACTCGCTAATCATTTGAGCACTTCGCTCTTCAGATCGATGGTCCACGATCCGTGGTGATCGAATGACTATTTTCTGCCCCGGGACTTCAGCCTTTGAGACTTTGGGGGAGTGATGAAGCTAAAACTCCCGAAGAAAAATTCCCGGAGTGACGTCATTCTTGCGTCACTCAATGATGTGTCACAATCCTATTAGCTACCACGTGTCATTCATATTCGTGATTTTCACATTCCTGAAATGCCGAATCAACTTGACATTTGTCATTGCTTGATCGTGCCATGTGTCATTGCTGATGTAGGCTGCCACCTGTCCTTGCTGACATGGTATG
The DNA here is from genome assembly GCA_010110895.2 of Picea sitchensis. Classification (NCBI taxonomy): domain Eukaryota; kingdom Viridiplantae; phylum Streptophyta; class Pinopsida; order Pinales; family Pinaceae; genus Picea; species Picea sitchensis. The sequence goes on from SNQJ01S0155166.1 coordinate 14,657, forward strand.
CCATGGTCTACCTCTTGGATCTGAAAGCTCAGATTTTTCCTTGATCCAATGGCTAAGATTATTTCACGATTTCTCATATCGCGAGTTCAAGAGGTTAGGGCACCTCGTGCCTTTGACTTTCCATTCAACGAAATGCCAAACTTTTAGCAACATGTCTTGTGAAACCAATGGTCCAGATCTCTCCTCAATCCGATGGCTCAGATCATTTCGCTATTTCACGTTTCATGAGTTGGAAGGATAGAGCACCTTCTGCCTTAGACTTTCCATTCAACAAAATGCCAAACTTTGGCCACGTGTCCTCCGGATCCATGGTCCATACTTCTCCTTGATCCAAGGGCTCAGATCTCTTCGCAATTTTGCGTATCACGAGTTGGAAGGTTAGGCCCCTCCTTCCTTTGACCTTTCAGTCAGGGAAATGTTGATATATAGCCATGTGTCCTGCCCGAAGATGGATGATCCTCCTGCTTTCAAGATTTTGTAAGCTCGCTTCACCTTGCACTTTAAAGATTATGCACCCGAGATCCGTTCTCTTCTACTGCGCGCTCCTCCTATCTAAATTCAGATTTGACAGTCATCGGGAATTCTGAATGGGATCAAATGATCACTATTGATATTTCCATTGCCATGCCTTGCCATTTCCATGCCATTATCGTTGCTCTGCTTATCGTGTTGATCTTCACGCTAATCCTGCCATCAATGACAAATACGCATACTCTGTCTTCTGTATGTAAATATGCCAACAATATCCCCCTTTGGCATTGATGGAAACCTTGAAGAACCTGATGAACTGGAATACTGCACACATCCAACCAAACCACTGTAGCATCCAAGAAATTCTGTCTAGACATCCATCCAATGGCATCCAACATGACACTTGACGAACTGGACTACTGCACACATCCAACCAAACCACTGTAGCATCCAACCAATTCTATCTGGACATCCATCCAATGGCATCCAACATGAATTCTTCTCCCCCTTTGACATCAATGTCAAAGAAAAAACACGCTCCCCCTGAGCTGTTGCAGTATATTTCGAAGATATCAGATATGCGACAAGCATATACTCCCCCTGAGTTGTTGCAGTATTCTTTGGAGGTATCAGATATTCAACCAACAGAAACTCCCCCTGACAGGATGGACCCTCTTAGTTTGACAGTGAGGTCACACCCAACTTCTGGCAAACATATCCAAAAGGTGTCCCTACTAACGGTTTAGTAAAAATATCAGCTATCTGTTCTATGGAAGGAATATAATTCACTTGAACAATTCTGTTTGTAACCCGTTCTCTAAGAAAATGGTATTTTATTGGTATGTTCTTAGACTTTGAATGAAGTACAATATTCTTGGATGGACTTATGGCACTGGTGTTATCACAGTGAAGTGGAATGGGATCAATATAAGTGACCTTCAAATCTGCAAGAGTTTGTATCATCCATAAAATCTGTGTGCAACAAGTAGCAACAACAATGTACTCTTCCTCTGTAGTTGATAAGGAAATAGATCCTTGCTTCTTACTAAGCCATGCTACTAACGAGTCATCCATAAAGAATGCACCTCCACTGGTGCTCTTTCTTTCATCCACACAATTTTCCCAATCAACATATGAATAAGTAGTTAACTGAAAATTCTTATTTCTAGGATACCACAGACCATATGTCATTGTGCCCTTCAAGTATTTGAATATCCTTTTGACAGCTACTAAATGACTTTGTTTAGGAGATGATTGATAACAACCTACCATTCTAACAACTTGCATTATATCAGGACGATATGATGTGATGTACATAATATTGCCTATCATTGATCGATATGTTCTTTGATCAACATCAAGTGAAATATCATCTTTACTGAGCTTGCAACCAATCACCATAGGTGTACTAACAAGAGAAGAATCTTCCATCTGAAATTTATTCAACATCTCTTTCAAATATTTTTCTTGAGAGATAAATATTCTTAAAGAACTTTGTTTTACTTGTAAGCCAAGAAAATATGACAATTCTCCTATCATGGATATCTCAAACTTGTTAGTAAACCACTGGACAGAAGAGTCATTAGTACATCCAAAAATAATGTCATCTACATAAATCAAAACAACTAGTAAATCATCACCTTCAGATTTAATATATAGATTTCTATCAACAGTACCTTTCTTGAACCCTTTGTCTTGTAAAAATTTGTCCAGTCTATAATACCAAGCTCAGGGTGCTTGTTTCAGTCCATATAAAGCCTTCTTCAGCTTGCAGACATAATCATGATTATCTGTCAATGAGAATCCTTCAGGTTTCTCCATATATACTTCTTCTTCTAGATCTCCATTAAGAAATGTTGACTTAACATCCATCTGATACACTTTAAAGTTCTTATGACATGAATATGCAAGAAACATTCTGATGGCTTCCAATCTTGCCACTGGTGCAA
>SNQJ01S0155166.1:25858-39571 GCA_010110895.2 Picea sitchensis
ACCATGGAAAATAATTACACACCATTTAACGAAAGTGGTCAAAATTTCTCAAACTTGAATCACTTGACACCATACACTAGCCTCTAAGTTGTTTTGTAGAGAAAATGCCAATCTTTGAAATTCACCAGTAAAAAAAGAATGCCATCCACTTGTCATCCAAAATTGGGTTTGGTTGGTTTAAATTATGACGTGTTGATTTGCAACTACTTACAATGGTCACAATTTTATGCTACTAATAATGGTCACAATTTTATTTTCTAAGACACTTTGGCATGTTCTCATTTTTCGTTTTCTGTCTAGTAGATTTCATCATGTTATCATAGATTTCATCCTGAAATTTTTATATTTTAGCTACTCCTTATTAATAGTGTATAAAAAAGTTACATCAACTACAAACTAGAGTTAATCACTACATCTAGAATTGCGTGTGATTATAAAAAATTGAGAGAAAAAACATCACTTAAGAATACATTGTTATATGACTAACCTAACCTAATACTAGACAAAAAATATGAAATAAATTAGATAGGCGCAACATCATAGAAACACAAAAGTTAGAGAGCTAACACGATCGCTAAGGGATAGGATTAGACCTAAGAGGATTTTTTTTCCACTTTCTATTTCAAACATTAGTCCAACCGGTAAAGTTGTTATGAGTTGGTGGTTTTGTAATAAGGATTAAATTTACATAAGGAATTGTAGGCTCAAATTGATCTAGATTGACAATGACATCCATTTTTAATGTTTGAATTGTCTTATTGATGGAGTAATTTTCCCTCTTCTTAAAATACTTCTTCATAAAATATTTTTCTTGACATTTCACATGAATTTCCATAGAATATACTAGCTAGATCAAAAAACCAATGACATAACAATTTTGAAATATGGTAATGCACATATAATATATTATCAAGGAAGAAACAAGCTACATGAAATTTCATTTGAACAAAATTTTACAAGTTAAATGAGTATATCTAAATAAATAAATAAAAAACATACTAACCTTGCAAGTTCAAAATCTGAGCTATGTAGATTGAGAATTGGATTTGTTCAACCGATGGGTGATGGAAAAAATAAACAACTCAAACAGAATCCATGAACAATGTCACAACTATAGCAAATGTGTCGAAAAGTCTCTTAAAGTTAGGTATATATAGATTGATTATCGTCGATATGGCGATGAAAATGCATGAGTTGACGTGCAAAAAGTCAACTAGCCATTGCAAGCCACATGTGTTAGCTGGTGCGCTGAGATAGTCAACAGTCATCGCTATAGCGATGAACTTTCATGGCAATAGCGACGATAATCATGACCAATTTAATAAAAAAATGAAAAAAATGCTTAACTTACTACATATTTTTCGACGAATGTAAGAAACGTGGAAAAGTTTCATGGAAAAATCCGCCCATATGTATTAGTGTGCCCAAATTGTTAACAGGGAAAATTTTGTAGGAATTTTGTAACCAGGATGCATGAGGTAGGGTTGCATAGAAAAATATCCTTTCTGTTTCTTTTATGTCCTGTTCTGTTCCCAAGGGTTAGGGTTTTTAGGGTTCCTGTAGACAAGGGTTTGGCCTGTGCTATAGCTCTTTGATATACATGCAGGGTTGAACCAACTAAGAAGGCTCGAATGTACCCTTAGTTGTACTACTTGTTTACCCAAGTACTAGAGAGTATCTTTCTAAGTGATATTCTCGGTGTCATTATAGTAGTCAGGCGGTCAATCGACTAATCTAGAGATGGTGTCAGGAGACCTAGGGGTCTCTTGATATATGCGATGGTATGTGGGAGTGATGGTCGTGTACATATTTCGTCTGATGTGGTACTACTCGAAGGGGTAACAATAGGAGTTACAGAGGTTTCTAGAAAGGTGAAACATTTGTTTTGAGTAACCCAGTGAAATCGTCTATATTTTTTGTGTGTAGTCTTCCCTAGTCACAATTTTACCTGCTGAATGACAAATCTCTATGCTTTAAAGACGCCGACAGTACATATCTCTACCCTAGAAAAACATTTCCCACAATTTATGTAGAGGAAAGTGGTTTGATACCACTTGTAAGGTACTAGATGTATTATAATAAGAAAAAACAAAAATATTACAACAAATACTAGTGGAACGACAAAATATAGAGAATCACAACACCAAAAATGATACCTTTATTGATAGAAAGCCAAGTTCACTTGCCTCTTCAAGAGGTCAACCTCCAATAGAGAAAAGCTCTATTAGAATAATTCTCAAGAAAATACTTTCTCATGCCTTCTACTCTTTTTTGTACTAATTATATCTTCTAAAGAACATTCTAGAGGAAGAGCTTTCTAGAAGAAGAAGCTTCTATTAAGTCTTCTTACATTAGACTTATTCACATTATTAACTAGGCCTTATTTACTAATGTCAACCTTTATTACATGGAAAATATATTATTCTACCTACATGAGGGGTTAGGGAGGTTAGGTCCCTAACACAACATGGTAGAAGGAAAGAGTTTTTAGGGAGATATACCCTTCAAGGCCCTTCTCTTCGAGAGATATGTTAGATAGTTAGATTAATTCCCATGAAGGTAAAATTCCTTCAAGGGAACAAATAAGCTATTGGGGCCAAGTGTTATAAGTAATTTTGATTGAAAATGTTCCATCATATTGAAGTAGATACCACCAAAAAAATGTCCCAAAAAATTATTTCATGATGTCTCGTCAAAATGGTCTCTTTTGTGACTATTGGTCATAGTCATGGAAATTTTTGCAATGACTACTACAACCACATCAACATTTTTTGATGATCTAAATTTGAATGCACCCCTCTAAATATTGACACAAGTGTTCTTTCAAACAACCCTATTAATGTCCTTAACTTCTTTCTTTTAATGAATAGATAAATGTCCCAATTAATATACGCAAACTAAACATTCTTATATCGACATGAACATGCCCATTAACATCTCCATTTTTGAAAAAATGTTGGGACACTACTTTAGACATTGTTGTAGCATAATGCTACTTTCTTGGATCTAATCCCTAGGAAGGATAGCCCAAATAGTTTTGAGGAGTTTCGTCCAATATAATTCTGTGACTACTTATACAAAATATTGGCAAAAATCTTGGCTATTATAATTGAAAAGTTAATTTTGGAGGGAATCTCAAAGGAGTAGTTAAGTTTTTTAGAAGGAATGCTAATCCATGATGCAATATGATCCTCTCAAGAAGGTGTTCATTCAATGAACTAAAAATCCAATCCAACCATGGTGACGAAATGTGATTTGTCGAAAGCATATGATAGGTCTAGTTGGTTATACATGTGACTAATTCTGATTCAGACAAAGTTCAATTTGACTCTTGTAAATTGGATTTAAAAGGGATGCACATATTTAGTGACTTATGTTGTGCTAATTAATGAGTTAGCTTCAAGGTTTTTTTTAGTTATAAGGGATTTAGGCAAGGGTTCCCTCTATTCCTTCTACTTTTTCTCATAATAGTTGAAGGGATCAATAAATCCATTAAGGGGGGGAAAAGAGTGGGGGCTATAGTAGGAGTAAAATTGGGAAGATAATTACCTCTGTCTCATTTGTTGTTTGTGGATGATGTCTTATTATTTCTAAATGGTACAATGAGAGAGGCAATAAAGTTCAAGGAAATGATGGATTTGCGTAGCTTAGCCACATATATGAAGGTAAACATCAATAAATCCATGATTTCTTTAATTCATATGAATGAGTAATTACAATGATAATTTATTCATTTTTTTCCTTTCAAAGGTATTGGTTTTAGTGATGGCTTCAAGTACTTGGGATATCCTTTGAATACTAAAGGGTATGGTAAAATAGATTGGCATTGACTAATGGAAAAAATAAAATCTAGAATAAATAATTGGTGCAATGGGAAATTATCCAATGGTGGAAGATTGAATTTAGTCAAACTAGTTTTAGAGGCCATCCCTATTTTCTGGAATACTTAGCATATATACCAAAAGTGGTTTTAGAGATCATAAGGAGGAAAGTTTTCAGGTTTTTGTGGTATGGAAAAAAACATAATGAAGGGATTCCACTTGTTAAGTGGAAGGTTATTACTCAAACAAAAGATGAAGGAGGGTTGGGGTTGAAAACTATCCACTTGTTTGAGAAAACCTTGACAACAAAGTGTTTGTGGGGGGGGCATAACTTAAGAGAGTCTATGGGAAGAGATCACTATGTATACATATATTATATTTGGTTCTATTATAAATCATATTAGGAGTTAGAGGAAGAAAATAAGTAATGTTTCTACTTATTGGAAAGCTTTGGTGCAATATTTTCCCTTACTAGGAAAATGGATAGCATGGAAAATAGGTAACAAAGAACAAGGGAGGGTTGGGATTGATTCATTGGTAGGATGCACAAATAATTATAGTTTACCAGGGAGATAGATAGAACTATTGAAGGCAAGAGGTATATTTTCCCTTAATCAAAATGTTGATCAAGAATCCACCGGTATATGGAAACAAGAATGGAATATGGCTATGCCTTTAGGTTTGGAAGGGGAAGATGCCAATTTTTCAAATTCTTATGTAGAGAAGCTTAAGAGAAGTAACGTAATAATAAATGAGGATGTTGATTCTATAATGTGGTCCAAAAACCAAACTTTAGGGTTTTATTCAACAAGATTAGGCTACCAAGCAATTTTTTCTTTAGATTTAAATAATAGAGTTTGGTGGTAGAAATTCTATGGAAGGTCAAGGCCCCAAATAAAACAAATATATTTATGTGGTTAGTATGAAAATACAAATCTACAACATAGGATAATATTCATAAAAGAGCTAAGCAAAATCCTAGCATATGTTTTCTCTATAGCGGAATTGATGAAGATATAGTTCACATGCTTGTAAATTGCTCTTATATTAAGTAGTCATGGTTAGAATTTTAGTAGTTCACAGGTTTCAAGGGAAGATGGGTGGGAGATTCAATGGAGCAATACTTATGTAGGTGGTGGGAAAAAAAAACCTTAACGAGTGGAGGGTTGTCGCTTTTCTAACCTATTGGGGAGTGTGGCTAGCTAGGAAACAAATGATTTTTGAGGATAAGGAAACTCCATCCTTTTAGGTAGCCCATAAAATAATATCTCTAGAATTAGAATACATTATGCAAGTTATCTGGAAACTTGCAAGGAAAATATTATAGTTGAGTATCAATAAAAATCAGGCATGGGGCTTTTTTGATGGCTCATGTCAATACATGGAGAGAGTAGTGGTGGTTTTGTTCTGTTTCTATTTGATACCCATTAATTCAAAGTAAAGGTGAACATGGAGAATGAAATCAATAATTTTGTTGAACTCATGGCATTAATATTGCTTCTAAAAATTGCTCCGGAGAAGAATGTAAAGGCTATTCAAATTTATGGAGATCCTGGATTTGTTATTAAATGGATGGATGTAGTGAAATGTTAAAGATTCATGTTAAAAATTTGGATGATCAAGTTAAGGAAATGGTCACATGTAGTGGACTCTATTAAGCCTTTTTATGGGATGTTAATTACTATTTTTGTTTGTTTGTTTATGATCACTTTTTTTTTGAAAAGGAGGTAATTCTTGGGATTTTTTTTATATGTTAAAAATGAAAATTTGAAAAAATTTAAAGCTGGTTTTTTTCTTGTCTATGTAAAATTGGTGATGGGAGTTTTTTTGGTAAGTTTAAGCATATAAAGAGTGCAATTTCAATTTCCGTTCTACTCGAATAGAAATGATTTTTTTTTCTCTAAAAAAAACATTGTTGTGGCATAATTAATGGCCCATAGATGTCTATTTATAAATTTATATCAACCCTTGCTTTCCATTAAAATTTTCACCATTCGTAATTATTTCCAAGGAAGCAAAAAAGAAGAAGACAAAGTCTTAGATGCAAATTTTAATAAATGTTAATTTTTGAAATTGTAATTTTATTACTAGATCAACATAAATAAATTATATTTTATTGCCTTGTTGTGTTTAAATAATCTTACTAACTAGGGAAACATTCGTCTTAATTGTGAAAACAAAATGAAATCATATATTTAAACATGATTACTATAATTGATTTAATCAAATAACAATTTCTTACTTTTGCAAAATCAAATTTGAAATTTGATAGGGTTTTTCTTAGAGAAATTCTCATAATTGTTGTGACAATTGAATTTAGAGGGAAAATGTAATATTAGAATATTTAAAGAAAATATATTTATATGAGAATAAATATTAAATATTCATTCTCTAAAATAACATGAAATAACATAATAATATTATCATCATCATAATTTTATGATGAAATGCATATTCGAGGAAAACCTATCGGGCACTTCCCCTTATTCCAAATATGATATTCACGATAAACTAGTCGGTTGCAGTTTTGACAACCTAACTTGGCGAAGACATCGAGTGAGGACCATAATATCCATAGATGCAACCAGTCCAAAGACTTGACCCCATGACCTCTTACTTGTAATTCACAACACTCAACCACTCGAGCTAACCCATCATGTTAAGAACATTAATTTTATTAATCAAAACACCATTGCAACATTAATTTTTCAATATAAAAGTTAGTAGAGGATAACAATGTACCGATTTCCTTTTATTCTAAACAAATTAATATAAAAGTTATTCGATGATAACAATTAAGTTTTTAATTCAAGTTTAAACATCATACAATTTTACAACTAGTGAATTTATGTCCTCATTGTTATTGACAAAATATATTACAAATAATAAATAGAGTTTGTCGGTCAATTTAATTTTATTAGAATTCTGTTACATTAAATTTATCAATCCAGAAGTTCGTAAACTTGTGAAATGCAAACACTGTATGTGCAAAATTAGATCATCTGTAATATTTATCTATTTTGAACAATCTTAAAATGAAAGTACTAAACACCCTTGCATAAAGGAAACACACTAGCATGAAACCTTAAAATGAAAGTATTGAACACATTTGCATAAAGGAAACACTCTCGCATGAAATCAAAAGCTTGTAAATGACGAGAATTGAAAACAACACTCAAGAGGTTTAGTTTGGTGGATTGGTAATGCACTAGGACCTTTTCCATTGGTAAGAGAAGATGGGCACTTTGTTAGTCTTTTATCTAATACAAGAAACTCAACCTAACATTGCTTGAGAAGTCAAGAATGCACTAGGGCCTTTTCCACTTGTGAGAGAGAAAGTGGATGGACACTCCAATAGTCTTCTACTCAACTTATCAATTGGTGTATGCTTAAGTCATTAATTAATCTAGGAATGCAGAAAATTAATCTAAGAAAGCAAGGAACTATGATACTTATTTTATACAACACTAAGTGAGAATCTTGTGAGAGAATTAGGGCCTTTTCCACCAAGAAGGGTAGTGGATGGTGCTCCTAGTCCTCTACTTAACATATCAATTAGATTGTCTTCATAAGAAACAACTATTCTATGATAATTTGTTCATGAACAACACAAAGGTACAAGAAATGAGATTGCATAAAATGAAGAAGAGAATATACAATGAAATAAAATGCTACCATGATATATACGCAACTATGGAATGTTTAAGTTTATGTAGCTACAAAATTACAACAATTAACTTCTTGTGTTCCTTTGATCAATGATATTTGAATTGTATCTATAATCTTCTGAAAGGTGTTGAAGCATATCAAAGGCTTGGAAAACATTCTCCACATGGAAGATTTGATTTGGAATGTGTATTTCATATGCAAACCAATGATGCATTACAGGAAGTCAATGAAGGTGTTTGCAACAACAACAACAATAAATTGGGAAAAACATGTTGGTCAATATGAGGTTATGGAATATGGTATAAGAATATAGATTATGATGAATATACCATTCCCCCCAACCAAAGATATTATCCTTCCTCGAAAAGTGTAGAAAATAGGGAAGGACATGGAAAGACATGGAATAGGGAAGGATATGGAAGGATAAATAGGGATTTTTTCCAAATACATGTATTTTATCATTTAAGGAATTATTGATTAAAGATTAGAAAACAACATACCTTCACCTACCTGATAAGTCATCTGAGAGATCTTATATTGCTAGAATATGCTACTACTGTTGTATTATGGATCTTGAAGTTAAAATAAACTTATCTACTTGGATGTATGTACAAAAGATGATATATGAAATTGGAACTTATGTACCCTCTTATTGTTGGAACTGAACTCTGGAGCTAAATCTTGATTTATCAGAACACTGCTACAAGCTGATGTTAGTGTCATAAAACATATAGTCTTCATTCATATCCACATCGTGGCATAGTTATTATCTATGTGAATAAATGTTTCTAAGGTCAAACATAGAAAGAAATTGTTAGATTACCAGCAAATAATGAATTATGTTAACCGACACAAGACTTCTCACCATTAATGTCAATGAGAGTCAAGATGCCCAAGTACATCTTACTATGTACAAATAAATGAGTTGCAAGTCAAGTCACCTATAAGATCTGACAAACAAGGGACATTAATGTATTCCCATTATTTATTGGTGAGAAAACTTGCTATTAAGGCATGCAAGCCTCAAGGTACTAAAAATGTCTCTAGTCTCAATCCCACATGATGTGCTGAGGTCGATGGGTCAAGACCAATTAGAATGGGGGCCTTAAGTGTAGATTTTAAACTTGTACAATATTTTACTGCAAACGTATTTTCAATAAAAGAAAAGAAAATATACAATGGAAAATACACACATTACATAGAGTTTTTTCCCTTGAAAACCCAAACCGGGAAAACCAACATATTCTATATTCATTCATAGTGATACATTGTTTACAATACAATATAAATATAGGATCCAACGAAATCCAAAACCCTAAACCAATGACATGGATTAGTCAACAACCCTAATTCCTTAACCAGAAATAGAAAACCATCGAAAAAAACCATGTGCCAAAAAACTGCCCAACAATGGACACGAAAATCGAGGAAACATGAAAAATGAAGAAAAAATGAGACACATTTCCCGAGGAAAAAACATTTTCTCGAGGGCAGCGCCCCCCGAACCCCCTCACAATGGGGGCTATCTCCCTCTTGCAACCCTCAAAGGGGGGGCCTAGCGGCACCCCCTCAAACCCCCCTACACACCCGACACAACGTAGCAGACTCTAGAGATAGTCGTGCAAAGACTATACAACATACCCAACATTAAGGAATCCCCCATCATCCAACATGAGTACAAAGTAACGATTTAGAGGACCATAGATGAAATATTTTCATTATCAAGCAGGTTTTATTTGGCAAAAAGGAAGAGGTCAATGGGGTCACTCAACATGGTAAGTGAGCTGAATGACTTTATTCATGGGTTAGGGGTGAATGCAATTGAGGCAGGAAAGTATGAAACTTGAAAAATAAAAATGGTCTGAAGTCATGATCTAGTAGTGGTAGGAAGATGAAAAATTGAAGGTTAACTACATAGAAATTTGGTCTTCAACATGCATAAACTGTTAAGCTTAGAGGGAGGAAAATGAACCATCACATATTGGGCTTCTGAGAGGCTTCTTTTGGTAGCAATGGTATGATGGATATGATCTGACAGAGAATGATTGTGACTTCTTCATGGTTTCACTGAGACATGCCCTTCTCAAATGAATGTGGTCTTTGAAAATCACTTGTGCATAGATTGGTATTCTTTATCCTCCCTGAACCTGCAAAAACAACTTAGCACTGACCTGCAATAAAATGTGAGATTTATCGAAGAATAGAGGTGATGAATCTTTCTTCATACGCAACATACACAACAATTCACAAATAATTCTTAATAAAACAAATCCAAGGAAAATAAATAAAAGGTAATACACTTTTTACCTGTCGAGAAGTGGTGCACCTTGGACTACCTGTCAGTGTTTCTTTGATAATTTCTTCGTTTGATGTTGAATTTGAAAGATTAAAAAACCATATAGGATATTTATAGCATGTTTTAATGATATTATAATTTGAACTATTCTTGGAAGTTTTTCGAAGTCCATTTGCTACAAAATCCAAAAATGACAATTTTTTTGGTTTTACTCAAATGCTGATGATAATGCCTTCATGACATAGAGATCATTGTAATACCCCTGTTTCCCCTAGCTTGTAATTAATCATTAATTATGATTACCATGCTATGGCATGTGAACAATGTAAATGTATTATTGTTTAGATTGCCAATAACTGATTGTGGGGGTGAATCCTTGAAGTACTGGCCATAATATCATTAGAGGAAAGAGTGAGGAAATTGTAGAGAGGGTTCATTATGTCAAAATGACCCAAGTTCTCCTTGCTGAAACAATAAGTCTCATCCTGATCCCAAAGAAAAATAATCAGTTAATGAAAGAAGGACTGGTGGTTGAATAATCAACTACCCCAATGAATGGAATCATGGAGAGTCTAGCTGGGGAGATAGAAAACTGTCAACCCGAAGTACCACTGAGTGCATTTTCTCGCAGGCCTAGACTGACCCAAGTTCCTTCTGACAAAAGGAATATGACAGGTCCAGAACCTTTTTTTTGGGGGGGGGAGGCATGCAAGAGTACACGCGAAAGCATACAAGAAGGAGAACATGCCCACAGAGGGGGGTGTGCAACCTGGATATGTAGAGAGAAAGAAGAAGAGCACGGGGGGTTGTCCAGCTGAGAAGGAAGAACTGGAAAATTAAGTTGTTCTGGTTACTAGAGAGAACAAGAGAAAGGATCTCTGAGAGTTTGCAGAAAACATGACTTGAGAAGAAGGTCGTGAGCTTGATGCTGAGGGAGCATCTGATAAATCTCGCAGAGGCTGTGACAAAGAAAGAACCTCTGAGAAACTGCAAAAGTTCCCTAGCGATATCATGGCTTAGCAGGGGGGTGGACAGAGTGCTAAGAATGAATGCCTCTGAGCATTTGGTTGGGTGGAAAGGTGAACACCCATAATCAGTTGGTTGGCTGCAACTTGTAATAGATAAGTACTTCATATACCCTATGCACTTGAACTGAAATGCATGATTTGAATGTCTGTAATTGGGATAAATTGTGCCTCGCATGAAATTAATGGTAATAATGCTTATTGTTCTTCTATAAACTATTGCACTTGAATGGTTGTAAGATGACAAGTTTGTCCCCTTGGCTGGTTGAAAAATCCTCAAAGTGTTTTCCCAAGGATCAACTTCACAGTTCTAGAGTCGGGGCAGACTCTACAAGACTGATATAGTCCCATTGTTGCTTGAAAATACCTTTCCCTATTTTAGGACTTAAGTGTTGTGAATGGAAGGCGCTTCCTTCAAACCGGTCGTCCAAGAGGCCACAGGTTCATGCCCATGACCTTAACCAAATCTTGGCTAAGAGTTATGAGTGTAGCCTCTGGAGCTTGACAAAGTTCCATAGGACTAGGTCCATGGAACCCTTCGCTACATTCAAAGAGGGGCTAAGTTGTTTGGGACTCCAGGAGTCTGGAGCTCTGGGGTGAATGAACATTGCAACGTCCAAATGCACCGAAGGCAACTTGTTAGATTGGTAACTTGATGGTTGAGTGACAGTTGGTGGTCATTTACCCATTATCGTGGGATTCATCCCCTTGTTAAATCCCAATCCACTTCTCGGTCACGAAGTAATGCGAGCCATAGATCTGAGGCTATTTAGGATCTCCCCTGACCATTGGATCTACATTGTGGTCATTCGACGTTGACCTACTCCGGGAGAGAAAACGTGTTAAAAAGTCAGAACCTCTGAACGTCGAACTCGCGAAGTAATGTGGACTGTGGATCTAAGGATCCTTCAGGACCCTTCTCGACCGTTAGATTGAGCCTAATGAAAATATAGCGTAAAGTACTCCTACGAAGTCCTACTCCGGGAGGTTCGACATGTTGGTGAATGAGAATATCGCCAGAGCACCGAAGGCCAAAGTGACATGGCATGCTGATTTCACCTAGGTTGACGTGGACCCATAGTAGGTGTGCCATGTGTCAGCTCGATTCGTGACTTTCACAGACCTTATGTGTCAAATAGAACTTGACATGTCACTAGTTGATTGGGCCACGTGTCACCCTTCTCTTCTGCCAAATGTCTTCCATTGGATCTACATTGTGGTTAGTTTGATGTGGACTACTCTAGGAGTAAAAAGGAAATTTCACAGGCAAACCCTTGAACGCCAAAGTCACGAAGCAACGAAGGTCATAGATCTAGGGATCTATGTGGACAGGTCTCAACCATGGGATAAAAGTGTATTGGGAGGTTGTTGGCGAGGCTTCGGACTTCAGAGCTCCGAGCGATTTTGCAGATATGAGAGGCTAGAGACTCTCGAAGGCTGTCACTTCGAAGTGACGTGGACCCATAGTAGGTGTTCCACGTGTCACCTTGATTCATTCTTTTTATAGACCTTATATGCCAATTGGAACATGACACGTGTCTCCCATTGATAGGGCCATGTGTCATCTCTGTCCTTTGTGGTGTGTCACCCCCTGGTGTGTAGTTGCTTGACCTAATGGCTAATGGGACCCTGAGAGTTTGGGAGTTTGGAACTCTGGGAGGCTTAGGGTGTTAGAAAGTATGCTCCAATAGGGCCGAAGGCTGGAGCCACATGGCAGGATTCTAGAGGATATGTGAGTAGAGAAAAGGGCATTCAGTGTTGGAGCACCAAAGCGTCGAATGCCGAAATCCCTTAAGCCTATGCGTTGAATGAGGGAGAATCTCAACCGTTGGATTTAACGACGGATTGATCTCCCCCATAGAGGCAGGAGTGTTAGGTAAATCTGGGACTTCGAGACTCCGGGAATGTTTCAGACATGGACATGAAGGATGAAGGGCTGAAGGCCCGATAATCGTGAAGGCACAAGGAACATTCCCTGTAATTTCCCCTCCAGTGGCGATGTCATCGCTAAAGGATGACAACCTTGGTTGAGACTGTGCCATGGGGGATAGTATGAATGAGGTGAACCCACGTGGGTGCCACATGGCCTTTGACTAATGATGCCTGAAGAGCTTCGAAAGGGCATAACTTCCAACCCAGGGCTCAGATTTGAGCATGGTAAGAGTTGTTGGAAAGTTCTTGACGAGCATAAGGTGATGGAGATCTCAGGAAGAGTATTCAAGATGATTGAGAAAAGTGAAATTTTTATGCCCAATCCCTTAAAAAAGTACTATATGGGTCGGGTGTGTTACACTCGTCGAGAGCTTTCCAATGATGCTTGAATCACCTGAAACAAACTCTATATGAGAAAGTTATAACGTTATGAAGTTTTCGGGAAACAAGAAAAAATGATGGACATGTCGCAGGTGATCTAGATGTTGACGTGAATGCTTGAATATGTAGGGACATGGCAGATTATGTTGGATTACTGAGAGGGGGGGGTGAATAAGTAATAGAGCAATTTAGTCCCTTTTAACCATATAATCCAAGTGCTATATCAATGAAGCATTATTATCCAATAACTGCAGAGTAAGTAAGCAATGAACAAATGAACAATCATACACATACACAGTACACCAGTGTTTTACCTGGAAACCCAAATCGGGAGAAAACCATGGAATTCTTTTTCTTATATGTCTTGAAGAATTACATTCATTGGAAGCACCAACTTTGTTTTCAGCTGCAACTGGAAGGAGGCTCCAACCTCCTAGTTTCGCAGGCTACAACCTGAGGGAAGCTCCAACTCCACAACTCTCTGGCTACAACCAAAAGGAGGCTACAACCCCCAATGTTCCCCGACTACAACCGGAAGGTGGCTACAACCACCTGTCCTTGCCCCGTCCTGCCACCCTGAAGTAGAAGT
>SNQJ01S0155166.1:39581-54115 GCA_010110895.2 Picea sitchensis
AACCATGAAAAAACAATAATGAGTCATATTTACATCAAACACTATTGGGTCCATTACCCAAACCTTTGTGCTATGGGTCTTTCTTCAAGGGTTGACATCAATGACAACCAACCTTAATCAACAGATTACTGAGCAAATACGTGGCATATTACTAGGCATGTGACTGGTTGATTGAGTGGGCTGACACATGGGCCATTGAGAGGCCACCACGTGGGCCAATCAGAGGCTATAATGTGGTGTCCTCATTTTGAAAAACAAAATGTTTTATCCATCGTGCAAGTGCAATGGAGGGATAGAGATTTGAACTTGTGACATTATCGGAACAAACCAATTGCCTTACTAACAAACCGTGTGCATGATTTATTAAAAATAATAGGAATAAATGTATTTACGTTTTAATTATTGTGAGGATTATTTAAAAATGGTGCATCAATCGGGATTGAACCCATGATATCCGCCAAACAACCCTACTAATGCGACAATGTGTCACTTGTGAAACGAGAATTGTGATATCATAATCGTCCAAAAATCACAATGATCCGTGGCTCGACCCGTCGAACTTTCACTATTCAAATAAACGTTTTTGTTGGTCGAGCCACATAAATGCATTGCAACATGTCGAATAGGCAACCTCTCAACCCAAAGACAAGTATCAGATGGTAAGTGTGTTGAATGAAAGAAATTATGTGTTGTAACTGGTAAGTAAAGTACAATAAAGTAAACTTGCTAAGTAAAGTACAACAAAGTTTCAAGTGTTTCAATTTGAAGAAGAAAAATGCTAAGTAAAGTACAACAAAGTTTCAAGTGTTTCAATTTGAAGAAGCAAAATGCTACGTGAAGTACTTGAGCAAGTGTAAATGGATTCATTTTTTGATATTTGGGTATTTAAGATTATTTTTAGGTATTTCTTTTGAGTTTTTGAACACAAATAGGTTTGCCATAATTTTAAAGGTCCATCCATGCAAGGACAACTTTCTCATGAATTCTAATTCCCTTTCAAAAAGTATATATATAAAAAAAATCAAATGTAGCACAACAAGACAGTGAACCCTTTTTGTTGTTCTATCAACATATAAAATAAGATACCATTAAGGTAGTCAAATTGTTCCTACTTGAACATTAGATTTGAATTTTCTCTTTATTTAGTCACTAAGTACTATAAGGATCCCAATGTTTCTTTGAACAAAGAACTTTATTGTTAGAGGTTTCCCTAGCTTTGACACTTATTGCTTTACTAAAATCAAATAAAATAAAAGTTGAATTGAAATAGTATTTTAAAATCGATTGAAATAATGAAACAAAAGTTGCAATATTGGTCAATTAAATTGAAACCTGGTTTAAAATTAAAAATAAAAACATTGAATTGAATCTACATTGAATTGTTGTATATGTATAGTATGTAGAAAAAAAGGGTTGAAGATGTTATGAACCAAGGCTTTGAGAATGATAAAAACTCAATGAATAACAATCCACTTTGAGGGGGAAACCTCATTTTACAATATATTCAATTTACAAGATGAGATGTGATGATCCTAAGACTATGTCTCCTTGGTATATATATACGAGATAAAGAGTACAATTATAATGAAAGGTTACAATGAAGTGTTCTAGCCTACATACAAATATAACACTAGAAATGTAATAATTTAATATATAAGACTTAATAAGGGGTTTTATACATAACATGGGGCTTTGTCTAGGGTGCCCCTCCCCTTCAAACAAGTGTTGTCCTCAACACTTGACTAACCACAGGTGTTTCTGCATGAAGAAATCATCTTCCCATATCGCCTCTTCCACTCATAGGTTCTTCCATTCGACGAGGTACTTAGTAATTACTCTATTTCTCGGTTGCTTAATCCTTTTTTCAAAAATTGTTTATTGTTCTAGTATGATTTTCCCTTCTTCATTAATCTTGTTGTTACATTTATGTGATTGCTTAATTATGGTTTATGAATGTTAAAAATAAAACGATAGACTTATATTGATTCACCCCCTGCCTCTCGGTATAAGTGTGTTATTAACACCTGGTGTCTGGATTGTCTCTCCCTTATTCTATTGGTAGACCACACATTTAGACACAAAATTTTGAACATCATTTTTAAAACCTTCCCAGAAAATATCCTTCTTCATGATGTGGTACATTTTTAAGAATCCTAAATGTCCTCCTATAGGAAAGTGTGCAATTCCAAAAGGACCTTCTATTTGAGGTGGGAATTCT
Source organism: Picea sitchensis (assembly GCA_010110895.2). Lineage (NCBI taxonomy): Eukaryota > Viridiplantae > Streptophyta > Pinopsida > Pinales > Pinaceae > Picea > Picea sitchensis. The sequence goes on from SNQJ01S0155166.1 coordinate 41,800, forward strand.
TTCATAAATGTAGGCGATAATGATACCATAGAAAATCATTCTTCCGTACAAATTTATCTAATGAATTGAGATCCTCTTGTAGTTGTTGAATGATCTTGCATATCTCTTGATATTGCTTCCATTCTTTCCTTGCTTCTTCCACCAAATCAGATTTCGGAATAGAAATAGCACATATTAAACCTTATGTTTTTTTTTTTTTCTTGAAAGGGAATATACCACTATATTGTCTTTTCCTTTTTTGCAGATAATTTCAAAGTCATAAACTATCATCTTTATAACCCATTTTTGTTTCTTTTCTAAAGATAATCGTTTCTCCAATAATTACTTCAAACTATCATGATTTTTTTTTACTTTGAAGTGTCTTACTATTAGGTAAGGGTGTCATTTCTTAATTGCATGCAGTATGGACAACATTTGTTTTTCATAAATGGGTCTGATTAAGTTTTTACCTTTAAGTATGATGCTTTCCTTCTTGCATTAAAATTGCACCAATGCCATGGCCTGAGGCATCACACTCCACAATAAATGTTTTTTTGAAGTCAGGTGTGGCTAGGACAAGAGTTGTACACATATCCTCCTTAAGTTTTTCAAAAGATTTGGTTGCTACTTGAGTCCAAGAAAATACTTCCTTATTTAATAATGTTGTTAGAAGTGTTATTATTTGACCACAGTTCTTGACAAACTTGCGGTAATAGCCTATCAATCCTAAGAATCCTCTAAGTTTCTTCAAGGTTTTTGGAATTGGCCATTCCCTCATAGCTTTAATTTTGTTAGGGTCCACTTTTACACCTTCATGATATACAATATGTCCCAAATATTCCACTTCTTGAACCCCAAAGGCACACTTGGAAGACTTTGCATAAAGTTTTTTCTCTTCCAATAGTTGTAATACTTTGTCAACATGTTGTACATGTTGTTCCCAAGATTTGTTGTAGATTAATATGTAATCAAAAAATACTAACACAATTTTTCTAAAGAAGGGATTGAAAATAGAATTCATCAAGATTTGAAATGTTGAAGGTGTATTAGTAAGTCCAAATGGCATAACCAAAAACTCATATTATCTTCAAGTGTTCTAAAAGTTGTTTTGGGAATGTCTTCCTACCTCATTTTGATTTGATGATATCCTGAATGAAGATCCAACTTAGTGTTGAATACACCGCCCACACTAAGAGGGGGGGTGAATTAGTGTGTGGACTTTTATAACTTTTCTTCTTATAAGTTAGCAGTTAAAACATAATTGAATAGATTAATAACAATTAACTCATAATCACAATGGACAAGAGATATAAGATGTTTGTGTAAGATTTTTTATAATTGACATGTATATATATGTGAATATAGTAATATGAATTTTCCCACCACCAACTATTTTGTATCAGCACCAACTAAAGTAAGGAGCAACCACTCCTAGGAGAGCACCAACTCTCAAGAGAGTGCCAACTCTCAAGCACGCCCCAGCTTGCCACAAGATCCAACTTGCTGATAGAACATAGTCTATCCAACTAGAGTTCATATAGTAGTTCAACCGACTCTAGTAGCAGTGATCCATTATAGAATCAACTCTATCTCATGATCAGAGGTATACCATCAACACTCATCACTACACTTCATCTGCTCTCTGAAATTTGTGCCTTATTCACTTCTTCTTTCCTCTGATATTCACACCTTCTTCAGTTCTTCTTCTCTCTGAAATTTGCACGGACCTCAGGTCCGCATCCCCTTCATTTTTCTCCGCAGGCCTCTCTTTCTCAGCGAGCCTATCTTTTTCACAAACCCATCTTCTTTCCACAAGCACACGATCCAATGAACCAATCATGGTTATATTTATAGTTTCTTATGCTCAAAACTTGTTTAAGTTATTGGGCCGACTTGTGCAACAAGTTATAACTAACTTTTCCATTTACAACAACTTTGGGACCACTGGAGATCATCGTTTTGGGTCTTCAAATTTACACCTAGCATCCCCTTTACTTTCATAAATCGATCACAGGTATGGATCGATTTCCTTCGTCTCTGTGATAACATAAATCGACTCTTACTTCAAACCATGTTCATATGATCATAGGCATAGAACCAAAGGATTGTCAATTTAAGCAACGCATTACATTCTTCTCTTTAAATCTCTTTACCATATGACCAATGGCGTTATTCAGACGTTAGGCGGGACGAGCACTTGAGAGATTATTAATTCAACGGTCACGATTCAATCTCCCAATGATATGGACGATTGTCGTAACTTCAACACTTCTCCCTTCGAAACTTTCAAAACTTCTGAATCAGATTTCCCAAACAGATCGAATGGTTTATGTTTATTTCATGGAAATGGATCAATCGTCAGATTTGATTCTTACAAGGCTTAATCTGATGACCATGACTTAATCAAGCATTGAGATGGATGGCCACCTTTTAATCTAGGTCTTCAGCTATTCTACTTATGCTATCTTTTCACTGTATTTTGATCGACGGTCGAGAAATCTCTCGAAGTGATCTTTAGATCGGACGTCTTGTGTCCACTTCAGGACTTCGACATTTCAACTTACGATATCCTTCCATTGTAGTAGATCGATGGATGAGAATTCTCTTGAAGTGATCTTCAGATCGGACATGTTGTGTCCACTTCGGGACTTCGACATTTCAACTTACGCTATCCTTCCATTATAGTAGGTCGATGGATGAGAATGCTCTCGAAGTGATCTTCAGATCAGATGTCTCATGTCCACTTCAAGACTTCGGCATTTAAAATTACGCTATCCTTCCACTGTAGTAGATTGATGGATGATAATTCTCTCGAAGTGTTTCTTTAGATCGAATGAACCATGTCTACTTTAGAATTTCGTCCTTCAGGACTTCAGAGCTTTTGGCATTTTCTAGTGGTGAAACTCCCGAAGTAATTCTTTCAGAGTGACGTAACTTATTGGCGTCACGCGTTGACATGGCACAAGCCAATTTCCTCTTGACACATGCCATCATCTGATTATTCCATGTGTACTTGTTGATGTGGTCTTCTGACGTGGTCTGCCATGTGTCCTTGCTGGCGTGGTCTGCCACACATCCTTGCTGATGTGGTCTGTCACACATCCTTGCTGATGTAGTCTGTTGATGTGATCTGCCATATGTCTTTGATGACGTTGTCTGCTGACATAGATCTTCTGACGTGGTATGCCATGTTAACTTGCTGATGTGGTCTGCTACATGTCCATGATGATGTGGTCTGCTGATGTATATCTCCTTGATCTAACGGTCATCGTATTTTCTCTAGATCTAATGGTCCTTATTCATTTCAGATTTCCGATTCTCCAGGCTTCGGGTTTTTCAAATCTCAAATTGAAAAATCTGAAGTGAGATTTTTCTGGAGCTTAACCTCCTTGCATCTTTATACCCAAAGTAAATTGTGTTCATCGATCATGATCCTAGATCGATGGCTCGATCTATTTGCGATGCATCTCTTCTATATTATCCTGTCCTTCCACTTAGAATGATCCAAATACTGACAAAAATTCGCATAAATGTAATCTTAGATCTTTTGCCTCGCTTATCCTATCCTTCCACTCAAAATGATCCAATGACTGACAAGAATTCAGATTTGATCCGACCGCTGACGGGTATTCATATAATCAAATTCTCAACCCTTTCAGCTTATCTTGTCCTTCCACTAAAATGTGATACAATGGTCGTGAAGACCCTCGAAGAAGATCAACGATCAAGGATGATTGTGGAACCATAACTTGCGAGTGATTTAACTCGTCACCAAAACTCCCCAATTTGAAGTTGTGCACCATTGGTGAGTCAACCACAATCGTTGATCTTCGAGGCTATAAGATCTAATGGTCATGACTAATTGTGGGATTGGAACTAGCGCGATATTTAATTCTCCTCCCGATCTCGGCAATCTATCCCTATCATTGATCTGGCGATTGCGCATTCGACAGTCACAACTTAATATGACTTAATCTGATTGCTTGTTGGATCAACCACAGTTTTTGATATCCATGTCTATGAGATCTGACGATCTAGACTAATTATGGGATTAGAACTAGCGAGTTGTTTAATTCTTCTTTCGCTCCTCACAATTCATCCCTGTCATTGATTTGGCTTGTAGATCCGATGGTCACGATCCTCCAACGATCCTCAAGCCCACGGTCACTCATATGACCGACGTCCGTAGTATGAGACGATTGATCAGATGATTGCCGAGGATTCTCACCCTGAGCTTACGCTTTTCCTTCCGATATTTGATCTCTACATACTGTTCGCTCCTCCTCCTGAGATTACTTTTTTGATTTTGAGCTTTGATCTTTCTCTACATATTGTTCACTCCTCCTCTTGAGATTCCGAGTTTTTATCTCTCTCTGCATACTGTTCACTCCTCCTCCTGAGCTTATGCTTTAGATCTCTGCATACTTTTGACATTTTATGATAACTGATATACTGTTGACATCAATGACAATTTCATCTGGTAAATCACAATGATAATTCATCATAACAACAAATCATCACATTGACTGTTGACATCAATGAAAATATGTCCAACACTTAGTAAAGAAAATTGATCCATGTAATTCGTCTAATAATTCATCAATGACAACAATATGAAACTTATCATTGATGGTCATTTTGTTGAGCCATCTATAATCAAGACACATATGCCATCCTTTTTTGTAACCATCACCACTGGTGAAGAGAAGGAACTTTGGCTAGGTTGAATGATGCCTACTCTAACATTTCTTGGACCATACGCTCAATATCACTCTTCTATGCATATGGATACCTGTAAGGCATAATTTTAGGTGGTACACTTCCTAGTTGCAAATGAAGAACATGATCATGATCTCGAGCATGTGGAAGACCTTTAGGCATTTCTCCAAATACCTTGGAATGATTGTTGATAAATATTTGGAGATCTAACGGAGGAGAAGATATAGATGTTTGAACATCTAGTGATCACAATTGTGCAATTATGCCACGATGTCCCTTTTGAGTAATTTTATCATGCTATTATAGCTTATCACCTTAGAGGGTTTCCCTTGGATACCTCTAAGCTCAATTTCCTTTCCTTATAAAGAAAATCTCATGAAAATATCTTGAAAATTAAGGGCCATTGCTCCCAGTGATTTTAACCATTGGATCCCTAATACAACACCAACACCACCCATTTAGATGGAAATCATGGGACTACCCAATAAATACTCCCCCATATTGAGATTAATACTATGACACTTCCTAGAACAATTTACAGTACCTCCATCTGCAATAATTACTTGAAACTATGGTACTAGAAATACAAAGCAATTGAGATATTTTACTTATTTGTAAATGGTGAAGTTATGGGTACTACTAGAATCAATCAACACTATTACCATTTTTATTTTGATGTATCATTGTATATTGAGAGTTTGTGGAGTACTAATGTTGGCCAATGCATGAAAATATATTGTTGGAGTAGTCTCTTCTAGGTCTAGATCTTGTAATGGTTCCAAGTCTTGATCTTATTCTTCTTCGGAGTCTATGTAGAATAATTTCTTCTCACCACATTTATGCCCCTTACTATAGTCCATTTGGTTTTCTTTCATCCATTTTTTGAGGTGTCAACCTTGTTGGTTGTTTGAGGTTAGGAGAGGGAACATACTTCTCAATATAGTTGTTAGAGGCCACTCTTCTAGTAGCCATATTTTTGTTTTCCACTTTCCTTTCAATACTAAAATATTGATCCAGGGATTTAGGTTCAAATAAACACACCTCATGTTGAATATTCCCCTTTAGAGTGATCATAAAAATATCTAACAAATTATCCTCGGGAATGTTCTTTACCCTGAGAATGTGATTTTGGAATTGTTGAATGCGCTCTGTAATCAGACCTTTTTGTTGAAGATTCATCAATTGACTAAAGAATGTATTGCTCTTAATATCCCCATAATGTGATTTCAATTCATCCATAAAAATGGACCAAGATATAATATCAATCTTTTTTCTTTCACAAAGCCATTAATACTAAAAAAAAATGATCATTTTCTAAATACAAGGATGCAATAGGTACCTCTTGTAAATCTTGGAACTTGGTGTAGATCAAATTATTGCTCCAATTAGAACATCCATTTTATAATATCTTTACCATTAGACTTCCTCATATCGATCTTTGGAATGAAGTAGTTCCTTGGTGATGACTTGAAGCCTTGATCGTGTGGATATTGAAGTGATGAATAATCATGATTATCAGACTCGATCTTTATTTCCTCTTAATTTTCATGATTTCCTTGCATTTTGATATCTCCTATAGGGTGTCTCTCATATAGAGCATGTAATATCATGGAAGACATGGAATTTTGCAAGCCTAACATCTTATTTTCCATATGCTCCTGATTTTTATCCATCTTCTTTTACATCTCTTTCCTATTTTCATCCATCTTATTTTCCATTTCCTTTTTAAGCTATTCCTAAGAATGTGATAAATCCACTGGCTTCAACATACTAGCACTCATTTCATCGACTTGGATCTTTAATTGGGTTATCTTGTTTTCTAAGTATTTAATTTCTTCGAATGTCGTGTTTGATTTTTTATGAGGAGTGCCAATAGTATTTCTTGTATAACCCTTTTCCATGTGAAAAATTAATAATTTTCCTCTTTATCACAAATTTTGAATCACCAAAAATATATCTTCCAATAAAAAAATATGCCAATTGTAAGCTACGTACCTCTCAAACCCTAATTTGGAGACTGTTTGGATGGTTGAAATTTGTTATGATATATCTATGAAATTAGAACCCTTATGAGTATGAAATTTTGGCATTTAGTACTCTGATATGACTTCTTAAATCATGAAAATTTCACAGTCTGAACCTTCCCTAATAAAAAATTATATCAAAAATACCAAAATGTCTGGTTTAAGACTAATTTCAGGATTAGTAAAAAAACTCAACTTTCACAAGATATATCTCACAAGTTATAAGGATTCAAAATATGGAATTTTTTCCACATGTAATTTGATATGTTTCCTCAATATTAGGAAAATTTCCGAGTCTAAAACTTCACCAAAATTCGTGTATAGCGAAAATAAAAAGATGGCTCATTTGAGACTAATTTCAAGACTAGTCACAAACCCTAACTTCCATAGAATATATCTATGAAAATATAACAACCCAAAACCTGAACTTTGGATCAGATCTACGTCATTATGATTTCTCAATATTCACAATATTTCATTGTATGAAACTTCTTAGAAAAAAGTTATAGCAAAAATCCCAAGAGAACTCCTTTAAAACTGATTTCAAGATGAGTCAAAAACCGTATCTTCCATAGGCTATATCTCCAAAAGTATAATTAACCAGAACTTGTAATTTTTACTAGATGTACTTGGATATGTCTCCTTAGTATCCTCCAAATTTCCTTGTTTGAATCATCACAAAAAAAGTTATAGTGGAAATTCCAAGATGACTTGCTTGAAGCAACAAAACCCTAGGATCGATGCTTTGATATCAAATGTTATGAAACAACACCTCAAGAATGATAAAAACTCAATGAATAATAGTCTTCTTTGAGAGATAAATTTCCTTTTACAATACTTTCAATTTACAAGATGAGATATGATGATCCTAAGAATAGGTCTCCTTGGTATATATATAGGAGACAAATGGTACAATTATAATGAAAGGGTACAATGAAGGGTTCTAGTTGACATACAAATATAAAACTAAAAATGTAATAATTCAATATCTAAGACTTAATATGGGGTTTTATACATAACACGAGGCTTTGTCTATAACTTAATAAAAGAAGGGAGTGTTTTGGTTATTTTTTACAAGCACCATGAAGCAATAAATATCTTTTGCAAACAAAAGTTACAACCAAATAATTGAATCTACATTGAACCATTGTGTATGTACAATTTGAAGAAAAACGAAGTGGAAAAAGGGAGAGTATAAATGATTTTTTACAAGCAATGCAAAGCAATAAAAATCCCTTGCAAACAAAGTTACAACTAAAGAGGGAAAATATTATGTAGAGTCAAAACCAAAATAAGAAAGAAATTAACATACACAATTATTTTTGCAACTTATGGGTTGATAACCTAATAGCCTAAGCAAGTTTTGATTGAATTACCTATAAGTATGCTATGTGGTTTTGAACGGGGATAATACTTCTCTGTGGTTTTAAATGAGAAAAATACTTCTCTGTGGTTTTAAACGAGAATAATACTTCTCTGCGGTTTTGAAGGAGATATTTTATTTCTAACATTATATATCTGCGGTTTTGAACGAGAATAATAATTCACTGTGGTTTTTACCTTTTTTTACAAAAATAATATCTGCAGTTACTCTCGATGATGTGAACCATAATACTTCTCTATGGTTTTGAGCTCTCGGTCTCTCGGTGAGGGGAACTTCTTTGTGGTTTTCAGAATGCTCTCTGTAATTTTGAATAATGTTTAGTTCTTGCTTCCTCCACCCATTGAGCACTTGGGCGCGTGTTCGTAAATTAGTTCTAGCTTCTTCAACTGGATGAGCACCTGTACACGTGAAATCAAGTGAGTCACTTTTGTTGGATTACTAAGAGGGGGGGTGAATCAGTAATATAGATTTTTAATCCTTTTAACCACAGTATGCAAGTGTTGTTTATCTTTATGATCAATATAGAATTATCATCCAATAAGTGCAGAGTAAATAAACCATGAACAAATGAACAATCATACACATACACAGTACACCAATCTTTTTTACGTGGAAACCCAATGCGGGAGAAAACCATGTAATTCTTTTTCTTATTTGTCTTTAAGAATTACGTTCATTGGAAGCACCAACTTCCTTTGTTTTCCAGCTACACTTGGAAGGAGGATCCAACCCCCTATCTTCAAGCTACAATCTGCGGGAAGCTCCAACTCCCCAATTCTCTTGCTACAACTAGAAGGAGGCTACAACTCCCTATGTTCTCTGGCTACAACTAGAAGGTGGCTACAACCACCTATCCTTGCCCTGTTCAACTGCCCTGAAATATAAGTGCCAAATGTAGAAACTGAATATGTCACTGTCACAACCTGTTCTACCAAATCTTTCACTAAGAAACCTTTTTTCTTCTTGTAGTGTTCTGCTGCCGCAGTTTTGTTGCCATGATTTTTCTACCGCACTTTTTCTGCCGCAATTTTTCTGCCACACTTTTCCTACCACGATTTTTCTTTCGCACTTTTCCTACCGCGATTTTTCTGCTGCACTTTTTCTGTCGCACTTTTCTCTATCAATAATACATTCCCAAATAACCTTTCACAAAATAGATATTCTATGATATTCAATATGTGATAATGGGAGATCCTTTCTCTCTTATTTATACTTCCATGTATCATTCTCAAGGGATTACCTTCTAAGCAACTTAACCCACTTTCCTTCTTTTAGGGCTAACCCACTTCTAACCACTTGTCCACTTCTAACTTACTTTTCCACAAATAGTAAATTCTCCACTTCTAGTTGCAACTAAATTATTTGTTATTATTTTCTTATTGCAACAACTTAACCCATGACTAAATCCTAGTTTCACCCACTTGACTGGTCAAATTCTTCTAGGAGCTTCTAGAATTGATTTGACTTCTTTGACCTTCTAGATAACTCATGAGGGTTCTCCACTTCACTAGGCCATAACTCTCTAACTGTGAGGAGTTATGTGACGTTCCACATATCACCGGAAATGGAATGACATGTACTATCCATCTAGTTCAATAGTCTAACCTGCAAATATATTAAACTTCATACCATTATACATAAATCAAACTAAAGTCCCTTAATCATACTGTTGAAGCTACCAGAGTTTTCTACCAAACTTTCTTCAAGGGTTGACATCAATGACAACCAACCCAATTAATCAACAATCTCCCCCTTTGGCATTGGTGTCAACACTCTGACACAATATTGAAGTCATATTGCTCATGCTCCCCCTATGACCATCACCCCCACTGGAACCATACCTCTGCACTCTCTCTCCAAGCATATAACTCTCTATCCTACATCTGATAAATCTCCCCCCCTTTGACATCAATGGAAAAGGTAACTTCCCATCCAGGGCTACTCCCCCTAAATGAACTACCCTTGGGGATGCTACCCCTGACTGAACTCTTCCTGAAACTGCTCCCCCAACCTGAACTGTCCTCTTTATGGTGCTTACTCATGTAAATATAAGACATATAAGATAAGCATTCAAAAGAATTCATTTTGGAGTAGAAATTACTCTAAGTCTCTAGCGAAGATACGCAATGGATTCCCTTGGAAGAGGTTTTGTAAAGATATATGCCACTTGTTGTTTTGTTCCCTCATATTCAACTCAGATGTTCTTTTCCGCAACTTGTTCTCGTAGAAAGTGATACATGATTGGAATGTGCTTCGTCTTGGAGTGCATCACCGGGTTCTTTGAGATACTGATGGTGCTTGTATTATCACAATAGATTGGAATGGGATCATTGTTAGGACCACATAATGTACCTTTTTGCCCACACTTTTTGCCATTATTATACCCTTGATCACCTGTATTTAGACTCATACCATCACTTCACGTGATCATTCCAAGGTATACAACGTCCTTTCTCATTACTATATGCTTAATCTGTTTTGCATAATATTTTACATCACTTTTGTACTTAACCATTGAGTAGACTGCAGACTAGCATTCAAAGCCTATTGCTGAAACATAGTCCAGGTCGCAGATGCTGAAACACGGAGCCGTTACATAGACCGAGGCCCCTGCTGCTGAAACACAGTCCAGGTCGCGGATGTTGAAACACAAAGTTGTTACACAGGCCGAGGTCCCTGTTGCTGAAACACAGTCTGAAGCCCTGATGCTGCAACACAGTCCAGAGTCACAGAGGCTGAGACACAGAGCTGCTACAAAGTTTAGAGCTGCAGATGCTGAAAAACAGAGGAGACCGCTAGAACCACGACGCTGAAACACAAGGAAGTCGTTACAGTTAGCTGTCAAAGCCGACATAGTCAAGAGCGCAATTCACGTGGCCGAAACAACCCGTGAATTGTGATGCTGAACAGCATCGACAACTACGAGAAGAAGTTGTTACTCCAGTTGTAACAACAACACCTCATCCAGCCCCTGTAATAGCATTTCTGTTGCATAAGACCAGGACATCCTGCTCTGGTTTAGAAAGAAGATCTGACTAAAATATACATTGTAATTTTTAGATATATTGCATCGAGGAGGTTCCCTCTTTAAAAGAAAAGGGAATTATTCATCCGGGCATCCAAGTTTTGATGTATTGAAGCAACTCCAGAGAAGCAGGACGTATTCTATCCTTCCAATTTGTAATGTGATATTTCGACAGATGAATATAAGACTGCTTTGAGTATCCTTCTCTAGCTTTTCGTTCAGGGGAATCTTGTGAGAAGGGAGGGCCCACCTTCTTCACAAGATTCACCCATTAGTTAGAAGTGTGCTAGTATAATTTTTGTTCATGCTTTGTTTAACTGTCGTTTGCTGAAACACTGTTTTAATGGATTCCGCTTTGCTGAAACACTACTAACTCTGTCTCAGTTTAATTAAATGGAATTTGTAATTCTTTTTATCAGCAATATCGTGTGATGATTTTGTGAGGTTAGCAGAGATTTGGTTAAAGGGTTCCTGCTCAGATAGGAAGGAATCACAACACCTTGTCTTCTGTAGATTTCATTTACTGCTGCAAGAATGCTAGCCAGAGATTTGGTTAAAGGGTTCCTGCTCAGACAGGAAGGAATCACAACACCTTGTCTTCTGTAGATTCCATTTACTGCTGCAAGAGTGCTAGCCAGAGATTTGGTTAAAGGGTTCCTGCTCAGGTAGGAAGGAATCACAACACCCTGTCTTCTGTAGATCTCATTTACCTCTGCAAGTGTGTTAGCTAGGGATTGGGTTAAGGGTTCCTGCTCAGAAGGGAAAGAAACCAAAAACACCCTGTTCTCTGTAGACTTTTATTGATGTTAGTCAGAAACTGGGTTAGGGATTACTGCTCAGAAAGGAAGGGATCAGACTGCCCTGTTCTCTGTAAACCTCAACCTCACAAGTGTGCTAAAACAGAAATAAGGCTCAAGGATCCTTCTTAGAAAGAAAGGAACTAGGTGGCTTTGTTCTCTGTTAGATAGAGTTAATTGTTTTCTGCATTACTGTTTTCATGAAAGAGTGTTAGTACTGAGTCTTTGTTTGAGAGTAAGGATCTTGTTCTCTGATTGCAGAATAGTTGTTCTTTCCCATTGCAGTGTTATTTTAATGTAATCCAGGATTCTTAGATTGAACTTTAAAGAATTACAATAGGGGAATTACTTTCCTGTGATTTAATTCAGAGCTTCAGTTCATTCAAGC
>SNQJ01S0155166.1:54125-64875 GCA_010110895.2 Picea sitchensis
CCTGGAGGGCAGGAATCTCTATGGCACTGATGCTTTGCTGACATTCTTGGAGCACTACTGACTGTAGTTGTTGAACATGCTCAGTCACCCCTGGTTTTTTTAAGACCTCATAATATTCTGAAATGAATCTGGCTACCCTCTCTGGTTCTGGTCTAATCTAGAGGAGTTTATTGTCCTCATTGTGCTTGGCAGCCGAAAAGTCACTCTGCCACAAAATTTGATTGTAAAGAAAAGAAGTGAATGCTTGAAGTTGAACATCTCCAACAAGAGGATTTATATTGAGTGGCATGTTTTTGGGAAGAGCCTCATTATGGAAGTATGCTTCACATAAGAGGTGCTGATCCCGGATGGAGGCTGCTAGAAAGGTTTTGACAAAATCTATTGGTTGTATTACTTCATGGGATTTTCCTTCTATAATTGCTTTGATTTGGAACCATGTGAGTCTCTCTATGAGAAATAAAGAATAGTTACAAGAAGGTTTCCTTGTAGCCATTAGTGTCTGCATCAAATCAAAGATCCAGACCATTCTACCTTTTAAATCTCTGTTCTTCTTCTTGAGTTCTCGAACTTCTTGGCGTGTCAGGTCCAATGCTTCCCAATTTGAGAAAGTGTGATTCCTCCAGGTTTGCTTGTGTACTTGCAGATGTTGGGCTTGTGTCTCAGCATACTCCTTCTTCCACTTTTGTATCTCTGCATGCTCATCCCACGACCGAGTTTGTGTTTCAGCGTTGGCAGTAGTGGGATTAGGCATGGTTTGGGTAGATTGTTCCCTGGAAGTGGAGAGATTGGCTTGACTGGGAGGTGTGACTTCCTCCATGGGCACTGTTTGCACAGCCTTGTTGACAACAGTAGGGATTTCTTTCTTGATCCTGGAAGAGCCTGCTAGTTCTTGTGTTGCAGCAAGTCCAGTCTTAATTTTGCTAGGGCCTGCTGGTTCTTGCAGCAAGTCCAGTCTTAATTAAGCTCTTTTTCGTATGCTTCCTTGGCTCTGGCCAGTTCCAGCTTATATGCTTCCAGTTCTGATTTTAGAAATTCGTTTTCCTGCAAGACAGATATCATTGTTGCTTCTGGTGGTTGGGAAGGAGTAGCAGGAATGGTAGTTGTTGCTTGTGTTTCAGCTTCTTGGTGAAGAAACAGTAGAGTTTCAGCACCTTCAACCTCCAATTCTTGTATGTCAATTTCAATATCAGTGGGTGGTTCTTGTGTTTCAGCCACTAAATGGGTGGCTGGTTTTTTAGCCATGTTGCTTGATGGAGGTGGTGTTGCAGCATCCTGGGCCTGTGATTCCCGAAATTCAATTTCAACATCAGTGACTGGTTCTTGTGTTGCAGCCACTGGATTTTCAACCATTTTGCTTGATGAGGGTGGTGTTGCAGCATCCTGGGCCTGTGATTCCCGAAATTCAATTTCAACGTCAGTGACTGGTTCTTGTGTTGCAGCCACTGGATGGGTAGCTGATTGTGTTTCAGCTTCGTTATTGAAAACAAATGATGTATGGGCGTCTGATTCCTGTAACTCAATTTCAATGTCAACGACTGGTTCTTGTGTTTCAACCATGGTTGTTTCCTGTGTTTCAGCCATGGCTGGTTCTTGTGTTTCAACCACTGAGTGGGTAACTGGTTCTTGTGTTTCAGCTACCCTGTGTGAGACAGATGGTGTTACAGTTTCTGGGGCATCTGGTTCTTGTGTTGCAGCGCCCATGGTTGGAATAGGCAAAGATCCTGGGATTGGGGAGGTCAAAGGTTTACGGGGTGTCAGTCGAATTGGTGGGGCATCTAGGGTAGTGGCCACAAAGGGTGGCCTTGTTGAACTTCTTGTTCACTTTTTCCTAAAGAAGGGTGGAAAGAGGGAGGTTTGCTTCCGTTTTCGGGAAGGTTGTTCTTTAATGATGGGGTAGGAGGGGTTATCCGGTTCAGAGTCATCAATTAGAATATGAAGGGCAGAAGTGGAAGACTCTGTTGCGGTATGCGACGATTCTAGTATGGTAGGGGGGCTGGTTGGTCGTGTGGGCGAGCTATGGGGTATTTCGGGGGAAACTGGAGGGTTTTGTTGTTGCTGCTCCTCAGGAATTTCAGGGACTTCAGCAGTTGGTGTAGGGTTTATGGGTGGATTATTTAATGGATGGTTCTGCTGAGAAAAACCCCTGTTGATGAGTAATTGAACAAGATGGTGGTGGGTGAGTGATAGGGTTGGATCCTTTTCCTTTCGACAGTAATGTGCCATATTCTTTAAACAGCCCAGCAAATAATATGGAATATTGACCCGTCTATTATGCCTTAAATGAGAAAGTAGGAGAAAGTCATGATGGTACACTACCTGATATCGACCTTCGCAGGTCAGGTAATGCTTGATAAATCTAGCGACTTCCGGCCATGGTGGTGGCAACGCGGTTAGCTGTTCACCCCTGCCTTTTAGTTGAATGCGTTCCTCGGGTAGGAATAAATTCTGCTGAATGGTCCCAATGATGTGTTTTCTGTTGAACGTACGATTTCCGTTCATGGGGAGGCCTGAGACTTCTGCTATGTCTTCTTCTGTGACTGATATTCGCACCCCTTCAACGATAGAATAGTCCTCCTGAAGATTTCGAGCGAACTGTAGGACTTGTTGTTCGTTGTATCCTTGAAGTCTGCGGAAGTAATTGAGCCACCCTGCCTGCTGGAAAATTTCATACGCTGCTAGGTAGTGTTCCAGCAGCGCCGTGGTGGCGGGCTCATTTCGTACGATAGATCCTCCCATGGCTTCCGGCTTGGTAATTTACAGCGTCGGGAGTTCGTGTATCAGCTTCTGCAAAGGTAACTTCCCATCTAGGGCTACTCCCCCTAAATGAACTACCCTTGGGGATGCTACCCCTGACTGAACTCTTCCTGAAACTGCTCCCCCAACCTGAACTGTCCTCTTTATGGTGCTTACTCGTGTAAATATAAGACATATAAGATAAGCATTCAAAAGAATTCATTTTGGAGTAGAAATTACTCTGAGTCTCTTGCGAAGATACACAATGGATTCCCTTGGAAGAGGTTTTGTAAAGATATATGCCACTTGTTGTTTTTTTCCCTCATATTCAACTCAAATGTTCTTTTCCGCAACTTGTTCTCGTAGAAAGTGATACATGATTGGAATGTGCTTCGTCTTGGAGTGCATCACCGGGTTCTTTGAGATACTGATGGTGCTTGTATTATCACAATAGATTGGAATGGGCTCATCATACTCAACCTGTATATATTTAGTTTGTTTCATCCATAGAACCTGTGTACAACATGCTACTGCTGCAATATACTCTACTTTGGATGTAGATAATGATACCGATGAGTGTTTCTTGCTTAGCCAAGATACCAAACACTCACCCAAGTAGAACGATGCTCCACTGGGGCTTGGTCAGTCATCAATGCAACCTGCCCAATCTGCATCTGTGTAGGAAATAAGTGATAAATCCTTTCCTTTTGGATACCACAATCCAAACTCTTTTGTACCCTTGAGATATCTAAATATCATCTTTACTGCTAGAACATGTGATTTGTTTGGTGCTGCTTGAAATCTTGCCACCTACCCAACTGCCTACATTACATCTGGTCTGGATGCTATCACATAAAGTAAGTTGCCAATCATTGAAATGTACTTCCTCTGATCTGTAGAATTTGAATCATCATCTTTAATTAACTTGCAACTGGTTTGAAATCTTCCATTCCAAACCTCTTTAGTATTTCTCTGATATACTTGGTTTGAGAAATGAAAATTCCTTGGTTGCTTTGACATATCTGACGACCCAGAAAGAAGGATAGTTCTCCAAGTAATGACATTTCAAATTCATTTTGCATATCCTTTGCAAATTTCCGGCTCAACCTGTCATCATCACTTCCAAAAAAATATCATCAACATAAACTTCAATTAATAAAATACTATCGTGAGTTACCTTAATGTAGAGGTTGTTGTCTGTATTTCCTTTCCTGAACCCTTGTTGTTGTAAGTATTTGTCTAGTCTCGAATACCATGCTCTAGGGGCCTGTTTGAGACCATACAAGGCCTTCTTTAATCTGCAAACATAATATTCATTTTCTGATAACTGAAATCCTTCTGGTTGCTCAATGTAGACTTCTTCTTCTAGTTCTCCATTCAAAAAAGATGATTTCACATCCATCTGATACAGTTTAATATTATTTTAAAATGCATAAGCTAGTATCAATTTGATTGCATCCATTCTAGAAAATAGGTAAAATGTCTCTTCAAATTCGATACCTTCAACCTATGCATATCCTTTACATACCAATCTAGCTTTGTTCCTGGTAACCTGTCCATCTTCATTCAATTTATTTATGAAGACCCATTTTGTGCCGATCACATTCTTGTACCTTGGTCTTGGAACCAATTCCCAAGTGTCATTCTTCTCTATCTGATCCAATTCTTCATCCATGGCCTTTATCCAGAATTCATCCTTGTTGGCTTCTTCAGAACTGCTTGGTTCAATCGAATATAAGAGTGCTAGGTGCAGTTGTTCTGGTGAATGAATTCTTCTTCTAGTCTCAACTCCTGCGTCTTTGTTCCCGATAATCTAATATGATGGATGATTCTTCTATATTCGTTTGTTAGGTGTCTTTGGAGGTACTTGTTGTTCTTGCTCTTCTACTTCTATTTTATCTTCTTCATCTTAACCTTCTGTTGCTTCTTCATCCTTTGCTTCTTCTTCGTAAACCTGTTCCACTAACTCTTTTTCTTCTTCCTTTAATTTTTGTCCACCTGTCTCATCAACCATTACATTGATGCTTTCTACAACTTTGTTGATCCTTATATTGTAACATTTTTATGCTTTCCTTGTACTTTAGTAACCAACAAGTACATTTTTATGCTTTCCAATTTCACTTAATACATATATTTTTCTTGAAATTCTTATAGTTGTTGCAATCAATTTTCCTAAACCTGCTTTTCTTATCTCACATTTTTTTGAATCGAACATAATCTTGTGACCTTGGTCACACATTTGACTTACACTTAGAAGATTATGTTTCATATCTTCCACTAGAAGAACATTGTTTTCCTTGGTATCCTTGTTTCCAATTCTGACTGTTCCCTTTCCAATGATTCAAGCTGAGTCGTTGTTTCCAAAGGAGACTGATCCATCTCTTTCCTTTATCAATGTTAGAAACTTGTCATCATCACCTGTCATGTGCTTTGAGTAACCACTGTCAACATACCAACCATGTTTCTTATTCTTAGCTTGTAGAGTGAGTGTGCATTCTTCATTTCTATACTAATTCTACTTTATTATCCATGTTCTCTTTTGAGGTTCCTGTCTATGACTGTTGTTATTTTGTTGTGATTCTCTAGGAGGGACTACCATTCTACAATCTTTGCTCATGTGTCCAAATTTGTTGCACTTGTAGCATTCCACTTCAGTGCTCAATGATTCAAAAATGTTGTAGCTTATTCTCTATGTTTCACTAGGCCTTCTTGGATAACCATTTTGTGTATGACTTTCAAAATTGTTTTTGTTCCTGCTATTAGCTCTGCAATTTACAACTTTATGTCCAAAATTATTGCATGCATAACATAAACCCAAAAATATAGTTTGATACCTGGGAGTTGAATATCTTCTAAAAGGAGTTACTCTTCTGAATTCTTCTTCTTCTTGAGGCCTTTTTTTTTTTCTGACTGNCTGTCATTGATTATGAAATCTGAATCTTCTCAGTGGAGGAGTGTCCCTATGATCTTCCTTGTAGAAATTCCTATCCCCTCTTACTGTTTCTGCATAGCTTTTTGGATATGTTTCTTGATATGTCATTTTGGAGCTTGATCCATTTTATGTTTGATTGTATCCAAGTCCAGACTTGTGATGATTAGGCCTTTGACTGCTGATAATGTCATCCAAAAATTTTGAGCTATTCTGCATATTTTTCTTTTGAAGATCCTTTCTCAATGTGACAATCTTTGCTTCCAAATTTTCAATGATCTCGTCTCTTTATTCTAACTGTTCTTTGAGTGATTTTTCAATTCTTTTATCTTATTCTATTTGAACCTTCAATTATGTTATCATCTACTCCAGTTCTTGAGTGTCTTCTTTCTTGTCTGATTCTGCTTGGAGCTTATTGTGTTTCTTCTTTTCTCTTTTTATAACTTCTATAGCACTCAACATTTCTTCTCGGTAGTCAACTTCTGCCTCTTCATATTCTTCTTCGGTGTCTTCTTTATCAGAATCTTCTATTGCCACGAATACAACTCTTTCTCTCTCAATTTCACTGATTTCGTCTTCATCTAATGAGGAGCTGTCTTGTTTGGTGCATAAACTTTTATTGAAGACTTTCTTTTTGGTTTTTTTGCCTTTATATGTTTGTTTTCTATTTGAATCATCTTCATCATTTCTTTTATTTTTCTTATGAGGACATTTGTTAGAAAAATTACCAATACCATCACAATTAAAACAAATCAATGGAAGCTTACCTTTATATCTGTTGTCATTCCCTTTTTCAATCTTTTGAAAAAGTTGGTCACTTCTTCATTGTCTTTCGAGATGTCACTGCTACTGCTATATTATTTTTCTTTTTGCTTTGACCTTTTGGGTGCTTTGAATGCTACTTATTTTATACCTGGATTTTCCTGTTCAGTTCTCATTTTATTGGCTGTGAATATTCCATGTAGTTCATCCATGCTTATCGAGTTTAGATCTTCTCTTTCTTCTAGTGATGAGATAGTAGGATCAAATCTCATTGGAAGAGATCTTAGTACCTTTTAAACAATTACAGATTCTTCAATTTCTTCTCCCAATCCTATGATTACATTCACTATTTCATCAACTTGTAAGAAGTAAGCTGCAATATTCTCATGTTCCTTCATCTTTAGTTGTTTGAATTGACCTCTGTAAGTTTGAAGCTTTGTTTCTTTGATGTTTGAATCTCCTTCATAAATATTTTGAAGTTTGTCCCAAATCTCTTTAGCTGAGCTACAATGTATAAATTTGGTATATACCGAATCACAAAGTGAATTTGTGGCTTTTTAATTATTTAGACTGATTTTCTTTTCGTTGTCATTTGTTGGCGGAACTGTTGGTTCTTTGTATCCATATACAACTGATTGCCAAATTTCAAATCCATGTGCCTGTACATATGTTTTCATCCTTCTGCTCCATAATGCATACTTTTGTCCATGAAACTGTGGTATTCCATTTTTATACATATTGTTTCTCTCCATGATCTACCTTCAGTGGTTAAAACGATTTTTGAAAGAACCTTCTCTGATACCAATTGTTGGATTACTGAGAGGGGGGGTGGATCAGTAGTAGAGATTTTTAATCCTTTTAACCATAGTATGCAAGTGTTATTTATCTTTATGATCAATATAGAATTATCATACAATAAGTGCAGAGTAAATAAACCATGAACAAATGGACAATCATACACATACATAGTACAACCGTATTTTTTACGTGGAAACCCAATGCGGGAGAAAACCACATAATGTTTTTTCTTATTTGTCTTTAATAATTACATTCATTGGAAGCACCAACTTCCTTTTTTTTCCAGCTGCAACTGGAAGGAAGCTCCAACCCCCTATTTCCAGGCTACAACCTAAGGGAATCTCCAACTCCCCAATTCTCTGGCTACAACCAGAAGGAGGCTACAACCCCCTATGTTCTCCGACTACAACCAGAAGGTGGCTACAACCACCTATCCCTGCCCCGTCCAACCGCCCTGAAATATAAGTGCCAAATGTAGGAACTGAATATGTCACTGTCATAACCTGTTTGATCAAATCAAACACTGAGAAACCTTTCTTCTTCCTGTAGTGTTCTACTGCCGTGATTTGTTTGTCGCACTTTTTCTACTGCGAATTTTCTGTCGCACTTTTCCTGTCACGAATTTTCTGTCGCACTTTTCTTGTCGCGATTTTTCTGCTACATTTTTCCTGTCGCAATTTTTCTTCCGCACTTTTCCTGCCGCACGTTTTCTGTCGTACTTTTCTCTATCAATAATACCTGCCCACTTAAACTTTCAAAAAATAGATATTCAATGATATTCAATAGGTGTTAATGCGATAGCCTTTCTCTCGTATTTATACTTCCATGTAGCTTCCTCAAGGGGTTACCTTCTAACCAACTTAACCCACTTTACTTCTTTTAGGGCTAACCCACTTCTAACCACTTGTCCACTTCTAACTCACTTTTCTACAAATAGTAAATTCTCCACTTCTAGTTGCAACTAAATTATTTTTAATTATTTTCTTATTGCAACAACTTAACCCATGACTAACTCCTAGTTTTACCCACTTGACTAGCCAACTTCTTCTAGGAGCTTCTAGAATTAATTTGACTTCTTTGACCTTCTATATAATGCATGAGGGTTCTCCACTTCACCAGGCCATAAATTTATATCCGTGAGGAGTTATGTGATGTTCCACATATCACCAAAAATGGTATGACATGTACTATCCATCTATAATAGTCTTACCTACAAATACATTAAACTTCATACCATTATACATCAATCAAACTGAATTCCCTTAATCATACTGTTGGGGCTACCATAATTTGCTATCAGACTTGCTTCAAGGGTTGACATCAATGACAACCAACCCAATTAATCAAAAACTTTTTACTTTGATTAAATTTTAATTTAAAATATATTAACGTGTGAAAATTAAAGAGATTTAAATATATTTTTATTTTTTATCCAATTTTTTTAAGTTTAATAAGTAAAAGTCGATTTGAGAAATAATAATTAATATGGTTATTATCAATTAAAAAAATTATTTTCCATTTTTAAAGTCAATCCAAAATAATAATTGTTACTTTTTCTGTTCTTTTCAATATGAGCACTCCACCACCTATTCCAAAAACTCATCCTATCAGGGGGATGCCCCCCAAAACCACCCTAGAGATCCTTTCGATTATATGGAATCATTAGAAAAAAGGAGAGAAGAGAGGTGCCAAAAACCATTAGAAAAAATGAGTGAAGAAAGAGACGTAAAACTTCAAATAGAGCTAGAGGCAATGCTTGATAAAAAAATTAGACTCTTCAAAGATACCATTCAAACTCAAATAGAGGATAGATTATTAGGGTTCAAGAGTGAATTACAGACAATGAAGGATAGGGTTCAAGAAATTGAAAAACATAAACAATCAACCCAAGAAGGAGAGGCTGAAGAAAATCACAACTTGAGTGAGAGGATTAAAGAGCTAGAAGAAAAATGAACCAACAATTTGACCATCAATAATCTAGAAAATGAATTGGATATCAAACCCATCAAAGAGGAAATGAATATGCTAATCGAACTGGACCATGAACATAATAAAAGAGCCTTGAACCTCATAATTTTTGGTATAAAAGAACAACAATAGGAGGATATGCTAGCAATAGTAAAAGAAGAATTAAATAATAAATCACAAATTGATACAACTTACCTCATAGAATCAAAGAGGCTAGGAAAAATAATTGATCACAAAGATAGGTTGATTCGTTACAAAGTAAGTTGTAATCACCATAAATATAGGATACTCAGTAAATATCCAAGCTTAAAAGGAGCAGGAATATTTATAAATGAAGACCTCATTCCCAAAGACCATGCTGGATTAAGGAAGGAAATTCAAAAGGTAAAAGAATCCAGGAAAGAAGGAAAATGGGCAATAATTAGAAATCAAAAAGCTAGTGTTAAGGATAGAGACCAGAAGGATAATAATAAATAGGAATTTGGGACACTCGGGATCATTTTCTAGAAATGTCCTGGCTTTCCATGATGCAAAGGTCTTATGATAAGTTGGATCCCAAGTGATATTGATATTATTTGTCTAGTTGAAACTTGGGGGCATGAAGAGTCTAAGGTCCCTAACATAGAAGGATTTTTCTTGTGGTCGACATGAAACAAAAAGTCCCACCGTAGAGGGATAGGAGGTATATCTTGTTATATTAGAAAGAACATTTCTCCTCACATTCAACTTCATAAGATCGACCCTCTCAATCAGTACATTTGGATAGACATTTTAGACACCAATGCTAAGAAGATGTATATAGCAATTTTCTATTTTGCACCTATTAATTCTACTTTTTATAAGAAAAACAATCTAGATAGCAATTGTCCCTATAATAATTTAGAACAAGATATTTATAGTTTGAAAAATGAAGGTAATATCCTCATACTATGAGACTTTAATGCTAGGAATGCAACTAAACAAGCTACTCTTCTAAGCATTGATTCCAACCATAATCCTTTATGGCTAGATGAGGACCTTGCTTTATCTAATAGCTACAGAATAAGATATGAAGACCTAATTGAGAATTTGGTTGGTACCAAGTTGGTCAAGCTCTGCAGCTCTCAAGACCTAATAATTTGAAATGGAGTAATGAAGTGGCCAAACTCCAATCAGATGACTTGTATTCATGGGCTAGGTAGTAGTGTCGTAGATTATGTGATATCTAATATCCCTGTTTCCAACCAAATATCAACTTTTAACCTTTTAAATGACCATGAACTTGACTATGATCATAAACCTTTAATCCTAGCTCTAAAATTTTCCATGAACATGAGCGCCATTGAAGAGAATTCTGATAATCAAAGACAACTACACTTTTACAAAAGTAAAGTTGACATTTTCTTAAAGGATTTAAATAGTAAATTGCATCTCCTAACTTATAAGGACAACATTGAAGAACTCTATCATAATTTTACAACTACCCTTTCCACTTCTATTAACAAGTTCTCTTTCGAGGTGTCTTATAAAAAGAATAATAGAATGACCAACCCTTGGTATGATAAAGAATGTAAAATTGCT
>SNQJ01S0155167.1:0-22484 GCA_010110895.2 Picea sitchensis
ATCATTTTCAAAATTATCTAAACGGAATATACATTTCAAATACAAAGATAATTTTCAAGATTATCTAAAATGAATATACATATCAAATAAACCCTTAAGAAGAAAAAGCTCAGATAAATCTACGCGACTATACAAACACTGCCGATAAATTATGTTTCTGTTTAACAGTGAAGTACTGTCACATATGAAGATTTTAGATCCAGGTCTCCCAAGTTTACGAATATATCGCAGAGCTGGTAATATGATATCAAATAATATGGATATGTACAGATTTCATGGCCAATGTGGGAAATGGAATGCAAGCAAAAAATTTGATCAGAGACAAGCAAGTCACAATGTTCCAAATTACAATCAAAGAATATAAAAATTTTATTGCCTCAAAATGCAAAGACAAGTCAAGCTCCACATCTTCTGTAATAAGTGTACCCATAAAGGCGTTGTATTCTGTTGCTGACAATCTTCGTTTCTGACACTTTTCGCAGAAGACAAAGAGCTCTTCGCTAATTCAATGTCGTTTCTGGCCCTTTTCCCATAAGACAAAGAGCTCGAACCAATTTGAGGTGAAAGTGAGGCTGATTATTTGAACTCAAAATTTGGGCCACTATCTGTAACTCAAAATTGTAAGAAAGTACGCCATTGGAAGCAAACATAGCATCAATAGGCAGCTGCCCTGCAACAGGATACTGAAAGCAGTCAGTCGCCAGCCTATTCAGAATTCAGAATGGGATTCGATTTGCTTACAGTTCGCTCATTCTTATGGGCATTCCATCTTATGCGTTAGTGTTTAAATCAAACACATTTTATGCGTCTGGAGTGAATTAATAAAATAAAATTATTTATTTTTGAGTTTATTTGTTAGTAAAACAGAGTTTGGTTATTTTTCTCTTTATTTATTAGGATAATAATTTTTATTTTTTAAATTGAATTATAAGTGAGGTTAAAGTTATGATTTATTTATTTTTTTAAATTTTGGTTGTTTGAATTATTTTATAATTGCTTAATCAATTTTGTGGATAAAATTATGTATGGGGTTTTGAATTTTGTGTGGTCATAATGTCCACTTGAAATATTAGAAGTTTCAAAACTTTATACAGAGTGATCACTAGAAATATTGGAACTTTCAAAACCCCATACACAATTTTATCACAAAATTAATCTAAAATTATCTATAACTATGAAAACTTACAAATTCACATTTTATAATTGATTAAATAAGTTATAAAACAATATCAAAATCAAAATTTTAAGATTAAAATTTTTATTTATTAAATTGAGTTATCCTTGAAATTATCAAATGGAGAAAATAATTTTTATTTAAAATTAATTTATTTGTTTATTAATTTTATAAATTATCGTTATTCAATAAACAAAATAAATAATAAATATATTATTATTTTTATTATCATCATCATGTATCATAATTTTTTAAATAAAATTAAGAAAGTGAAAATTATTTTATTACATTTTAAAGATACATGATATTTAAGATCATAGCTTGTTGATTTAAGAGTTCAACATGTCATTTGTTGAGGAATTGAATTTTGGTGGGGAAAACACCCCTCACAATTAACCATTAACACTAAACTCAGTTAACACTTAAAATTATTTGTTATGTACGAGATGTGTTTATATTAATATATATGGTTCATTAAAATTTATAAAATTTTATTTAAAACAATTAAATAATGTTTGATATTTTATTCTAAATTTATATGTACATATAATAAATCATTAATAAATTGTTGTGAAAAAAATTAATTTTAAAATTTTTTGGGTTGTAAAATTTCAAAATATTAAGATAGAAAATTTAGTGTTGATATACACACAAAAAAATAATTTTTAGATTTTAATTTCTTAGGATTTTATCGAATTTTTATTTTCTAAATTTTACAATAATAAAATTAGTATTTTCATTTAAAGGTGTAAATACCCTGAAAAAAAACATAAGTTGAATTAAATAATATTAATAATTGATAATTAAAGGATAATAATATTTCATTATATAGAGAACCTTAAATGATTAAGAACATGTTTTGTTGGAGGTCACATGTAGGGTATGCATAATCCCACTAAAAAGGGGTTTCATGTACATCAATTTGGTAATTGGTAAGGTTTAATCTTAAAATTAAAATATTATTAGTGTATTAAAAAACAATAATCTAAATGAAAAATAAAATAAAATAAAATAAAATCAATTTAAATAAATTTTAATCTTTAATATATTAACTGTCAAGAGGGATTATAGGTAAAATATTTTTTTCATTTTGATAATTTGATCCTTGTCAATGTCTTTTACACAAGTCCATTGAGACCATTTTTAGTCATGTTTGCAAACTCTCTTGTTTATTTAGAAAAATAGCATGGTGTCAAAGTGAAAAGATTGATAATTCTAGTTGATTACAACTTGCATCAATAAGGGAATACTTTTATCAATAAGAGAATAAGAAGAGAAGGTCATGGTGGAATGATTCATTATTATGTATTTGTTTGAAATTTGATCAAATCCCTAGTAGTTCACAATTTGAATTTTCATTATAATAGAAATATGAATTAAGTTCGAATGAAAACTAGAGTGAATTAAGGTTTGTAATAAGAAATATAGTTGTTGGAGTCATAAATAATTATTTTACACAAATCAAAGTGATCAACTTGTCAAGAAAATTCCGGACTATTTGGCTATTGAAGAACATGATTGATCCACCATCCCTAAGATATGCAATCTCTCTAATTTTATGAAAATGCACCCATTGTTACTACTAAAATTCACCAATCTTATTCTTTCTACTATAATCAAACACATTCATCTAAATAATTTTATTCAATTCTTCTTAAGTTAAGAAAAATTTCAACACTATATGGTTACCCTTTACAATTAGTGACAACTTATTTCACAAAAGGAATGGAAACACATCTTCACAACTCATATCTCATCCTATTCTCTCCACTTGAAATTAGTACGCCATCAATTGTTTCCAATAACCACAACTTATTGATGGACTTTAAGATCTGAAACAACACATGTGAACTAATATAAATTCATAAAGAGACAGGATTCATAGGTTTTCTACATATTTAATAGAACATGTGAACAAATATAAATTTTGAAAGATATAGGATTCATGAGTATTTTATTATTGTGGAACTTTTCGAGTGGAACTTAAAACTCTAAAGAACACTTGTGTGTCATCTTTGTCTAAGATAAAACAATAAATTATCTTTAAACTATAGTTGATATTTCACTGAATAGTTCATCACAACATATCTAATAAAATACTGAAAGCTTTATTGTGAAGGTTAATTTTATTTCGATCTAAGGTTATCTAATTATTTGTGTTCTACATAAAATGTATTAGATAGATGAAATGCAAAAAATAGAGAACATAAACAAATACTCACACACCATCCACAAATAAAAACAAGATGTAACTTGGGAAGCCCAATACATCAGAAAACCTAGCTAGAAGGTGAGGTTGCTTTGGTGTCTTTTCTTCAAATGCAAGTACAGATAAAGAGATAGGTTTCATGGAGTTTCCTTTGACACTATGGCTTGTATGGCTACTACATAATCTATCCACCTCTTTTATACTCTCAAAATAACAATCCTATATTCCCTACTTAACTATGGAACAAATATAGTGCTAAAGAACCAAACCCCTTCTCTTCCTAATAGTTATGTATTTAAAATAGCCCAATAGCCATCTAGGGGTAGGGTTTTGACTTCCTCAACCTTCAATTGTGATAACTTTTTGGAACTTATAGGATATTGTTAAATTTCCAGATGTGGATAGCCCCATACATGTGGGTAATGGGGGTTGATATGGCATCCACTTGTACCATGGTGGTCAACAAGATAGGTAAACTTGTTGGAGGCATACATTTCACATACGAGCTTAGATTGAGTCATGGTTTGCACAATTGGAAATTAACTAGAGTGTATAGATTATGAAGGGTGTGAATGCAAGTTATACACATTTTAACCCCAAAACATTCCATTTTATTCCTCAAAATTGCCTCAAAAGGTTTCAAAACCTAATTTTCAAAACTAGGACCTGGAAACAAAATGACCTCAAAAGTATATTCCTCCAATTGTTTACACTCTAAATCATCAAGGTATATGAAAAATAATATAATAATACAATCTAGATCATACATCTCCATTTAGGGAGGATTTTTGTCCCAAAAAGATTTACTAAATGGGGTGAGAAAAAATTTCCTCTATTTTGTCCCCGGAGTAGCACTTTGATTTTCCTAGAAGTTGTCCTTTCCAACCAATCTTCCAAAGGTTTTTCTACCCCTATCTTGTATTTCTCGACCACTTTTGCAAAATTGTGGCCTCTACCAAATCTGCTTGAGGATCTAGTGCTAAGTAGTCTATGAAAGGTATGACCCGCTCCTCCACATGGTCCAACATGGAAGGCTCGTAGAGTTTGATATTATCCACATTAAATACTCATTAAATTTGCATGTATGGGGTTATAATGTGTTTGTAGGAATTATCTCCTACCTTATCCAATATATCGGAAGGGTCATACTGTAGAGCTTTGATCTTCTTACAAGGATGTTGTAGTCTTTCCTTGTTTAGTTGTAACAAAAATTTGTATCCCACTTTGAATGTCTTCTTGTTTCTGTGTTGATCATGCCTTTCCTTATACTTTTTGTTTGGTTTATTTAGTGTCTCATGTACTTGAAAATGGATCTTTATAATATTTTCAACAAATTTCTCCACCCTCAAAGCTTCTCTTGTGATTTATTCCCTCACTCCTCCTTGATGTACATCTACAACATCCAAGATTCAGGGCGAAAAACATCAAAATCAAGTTTCAAAAGGTGACTTACCAATAGAAGTGTGGAAAAATATGTTATAATATTGTTGTATCTAGATAACATTTTGATCCGAAGACTTCAAATTCTTATGATTGTAACCCCTCAAAACTTGTACCAAAGTTTTGTTGACTACTTATGTCTAATCATTTGTCTATCAATGGAATGTTGTAGATATCTTAAAATTAGTGTCCATCGTCTCCCAAAACGTAGTCTAAAAGGAACTAAGAAATATTGTATCCATATTTTAGATGATGCTCCTTGGTATCCCAAAGTGCACCCATACCTCCTCAAAAAATATGTTTTCTTCTTCTTGTCCTTTGATGGTATTTTTACAAGACATGAGAATGCACATATTGTTGAACATGTCAACAACAACAAAAAAATTAATAATGTCCCTTCTCCCATAATATCCGTGGAAATTATTTCCCAAGGTCAACTAACTAT
This sequence comes from Picea sitchensis, assembly GCA_010110895.2. Lineage (NCBI taxonomy): Eukaryota > Viridiplantae > Streptophyta > Pinopsida > Pinales > Pinaceae > Picea > Picea sitchensis. The sequence goes on from SNQJ01S0155167.1 coordinate 5,269, forward strand.
AGGTAAGAGATGGTATGGATCTTGCTTCCTATTACTAGGCTTGCTGGTACAACAAAGTGTACATCCTATAATATATCCTACTACATCATCTTGCAATATGGGTCAATACACATACCTATGAAATTTGGTAACTATCTTCCCAAAAGTAAAATGTATTGCAAACCTAGAGGTGTGAACCTCTTTAATAATATGTAGTTTTTCATATTTAGGGACATAGATCTTGTCGAGCTTGTATAGTAACCCATTATGGAAATAATAGTCGACCTTTACATCACCTTATTCTATAGGAATTTTTCCCTATAGCTACTAAAACACCTCCTTGAATTCCTAATCTTCTATGTACTCTTGTTTTTATGCATTATCAATAAAAGGATACATGTGAATTAGATTTATCAAAGCTACAATATTGGATGTGGGTGGAATTGAAAGCATATATTCCAGCCTCTTTGTGTTTCCTTTCTTATACTTGATGACTAGATGAAATTGTTGTAAAAACCTCATTCACTTGTAATGTCTGGTTTTCTCTAGCTTAATATGGGATTGATAATACTATAGTGATTGGTAATTTGTGTGGATGATGGTATCCTTCACATTAGATAGTGCTTCAACTTCTTGAAAACTTGAATTGAGGCATAAAGTTCCTTGTCATAGGTAGGGTAGTTGAGAATGAACCCATGAAATATTTCAAAATCATATCATGCATTCCTTCCTCCTTGTATCAAAACCACTCCCATGGTATACCCACTTGTATTTGTCTCGACTTAGAATGTTTTTTGCAAGTTTGGTAATGAAATTACTCGTTCTTCACCAATCTTTATTTCCATCTCACCAAAAGCATTTTGTTGATTCTTCCCCCACTAAAACCTCTTAAAAATCACTTTTATTGTGTGGAATGGTTCATCTACCATTTAAAATGAATCTACGAACTTATGCAGGTATTGGGATTCCCTAAAAAATTCCCAAATTCAGTGAAATTTGTAGGAAATGACCACTAATGATGACCTCAATATTTGTGGGATCTATATTGATCTCCCCTCCATCGATAACATACGCAAAATACATAGAATAATATTGAGAAAACCCACATTTCCTGAGGTTAATCAGAAGTTATTTCTTCTTCATAGCCTTTAATTCATGCATGAGATGTGAGATGTGCTCCTCCCATGTAGGACTATAAATTAGTATATAATAAAAATAGACTATAACAAATGAATCAAAATATGGGCATAACACATCATTAATTGGTATCATAATTGTAGTTGGTGATTTAAATAAACCAAATGGCATGACCAACCATTCATAAAAGCCTTGCCTTGTCTTGAAGTAAATATTCCAAGTGTCTTCTAGTTGGACTACAATTTTCGTTACACCAAAACCTACATGTGTTTATCTCTGCCACAATCACTAGATTTATGATCCACGAGAGGGAGTTAACCCATGTCATGAAATTCACATGAAGTGTTGAACCAAATGTCCAGCAATCTCACCCTTATCCAATTCCAGGCGAGTTTCAAACCTGAGACCTATCGCTCTTATACCAGTTCTGGGAATAAAATTGTCGTTAGACCAAAACCCACAGGTGTTAATCTCTGACACAATCACCAAAGTTAGGATTCATGAGAGGGGGTTAACCCATGTCTCAAAACTCATGTAAGAACTAAACCTAATGTCCAACACTTCTTCCTTGACGAGTAACTAGTGGTATCCTGATTTGAGATCTAACTTAGTGAAACATTTTGCATGCTGCAACTGACTTAACAGATCCTCAATCTTGGGTAGAGGATATCAATTATTTAGTGTAATCTTGTTCAATTCTCTATAGTTGATACAAATGCACCAATTCTAATCCGTATTTTGTATAATTATTATAGGTAAACCACAAGGTGAGGTACTTGGTCAATTCACACCTTTCTCCAATATATGGCAAAGGGGAGTCTAGCAATAACTATATTTTGTGCCCTACGTCCCTCTTGTGTGGTATCCTTTTAGGCTCTTGGGAAATGCATCTATATGCATGTAAACACTCCCACAAATTATGTTTCCACTCTTTAGTGCACCCCACCATGGATTCCTTTACTCTTATTGACTCATCCTCAATACAATTTTCTCTTAAGAATGTAAAACATATTTCTTATTGGAACTAATCAACTTCTTTGCTTGGTTATAACTTATGAGAGAGATATTTGGCTTGCCTTTATGGACATTGATGATGTAGGACTTACAATACTTGATCAGTGGGTACCAATTATCTCTATTTATGAATATTGCATCCCTCATATACATGTATGGGCTTCCAAACACTACTCCACATACATCAACGGGTACTACATCTATTTCCACTTGATCAATAAAATAAACACTTACAAAAAATTTAATGTTACACTATTGTTTTACCTTGATCTCTACATCTGTGTTTACCCATCCCAATGTATATGGGATAAGATGATTGTGAAATTTCTAACTAATCTTGTTGACTAGATTCATTGCTATGACATTATCTTGTGAACTAGAGTCGAACATGGCACTTATCTTAGTCTTTTTGAACTAGATCCTGATGTTGAAGAGTTTGGGCATATCCTTATCTTCCTGGTGATGAAGGCCACTCAAATTCAATTGCTTATACACTAATGTGTATAAAGTATTCTAATCCACATCAGATCCTCTTTCAACTTGATTTCTCAAATTTGTATCTATAAGTTTCTTTTTCTTTGTGTCATTCTTTAAGTTCTTAGGATTCAATTCTTGATGTACTTTCCAACACTTTTCCTCAGTTTTCCCATCAATATTTCAATGGTTAAACTTCTTTCTAGGACCCTTAATTGAATGATGAGAATTGTTTATCATGTTATTAAACTTCCTCCTTTTCATTTGTTCTTCCCCTCCTTGGAGGATTCCCAATGCTCTTTGTGCTTGGAACTCCTAGGATGCTCTTTCGTTTGCCCTATGTTTTCCAGATATTTTTCAGGTACACATGCCTTGTCTATTATCCTTGTCTTGAAAAGAATAACTTGCTTTCATAGATGTCTATATAGACCCCCCAGATACTTGAGGATTACATTCGGGCTCTTGGGAGAGATACCCAACATCATGGTCATGTTTTTGAGCTTGGCGGTGTACTCCTATATACTTTACCCTTGTTTCTTCCAATGTTGGTGGTATACTCCTATCCATTGGTACTATACATACATGATAGGGTGGAGTTGACACTGGATGATGACTTTGAGGTCCTCCAACCTAGTTGTTATTGGATCACCCTCCAGCCTAAGTGTTTCCATATTACTTTCCCACCAAATTAAAGCATGACCCTATAAATTTAGTCTTGCAAATGATATGTTTTATTTTCCATCTATACGATCAAGGATGAAATAAAATTATTTTTTTGCAATCAATGATTCATTTTTAATGCATCAATATCACCTTCGTATGACTCTTTGTGCAATGTTTCTTCCTTATATAATAAATATTGTGAAGGGTTTATGATATGGAAGCTCAACTTCTCTTTCTTGGGTTCCTTCTCTGACTCATTTTCTCATTCTTTGTTGTACGTAGTGTCCCATCTAACCCTATAACTACCGAGTCATGTCTAAAGGTCAGTATGGGATATTTTTGGAGTATGATTTAATTACTAACTAGAAATGTTGGCTTGCACATATTTATGAGGTTTGGTTGGATTGTATGTGGGTTGGGTTTGGGTTTTTTATCCCTAAATCTCTCTAGCTCCATTTCTTGTATTAGTCTTTATTTTTGGTAACATGAGTTTCAATATTGCATATATTGCAACATTAGTGTGCATATTGCTTGCTAAGGAAGGAATTTGAGAATTGGATCATAAACGCATGTTCAAAGATCATTATTATTATTATTATTTTCCATAATTCATCAAATTTGATCAAAACCTTTATTTATTAAGTATAGGCCAAGACATAATTAAATTACACCTCATAATTTGGTAGTCATTATGAATCAATGAAAATTAATTGTTATGGTTTGATAGAAGCACTGTAATTGAATAGAAAATTTCAAACTACATTGAACATGATTGGCCCCACTTAACAATTAGGATGAAGGGTTAACTTCAGAATATTTATTAGTACCTCATAATAATATGTGTCTCGAAAATTTTAAGGGTTAACTTGTGAAGAGTTAATAGTACCTCATAGTAATATGTGTAAGGAAAATGATGAAAGATGAATTCGTAGATAAAATTTAAATACTCATAATATCTATCAAGTAGGTAGATAACTCTCATTAGTGAAACCTCGTGAAAAACAATGATATAGTATAAATACATTTATCAATAAAATGGTATGTCTCCCTCTTCACATTATGAAACACTTTTCACCCAATCTATTCATACTCATATTTAAAAATAGTAATTTTTTCTTCTCAAATGACATTTATTTTTAATTTTTTAATATTTATATAAAAATTTTATTAAAAATATATTTCTAAAAAATTCAGAAATCAATTCGAGTAAAATTAATGTAAAACTTATAATCAAATTTATAATTCAAACATTTATCACTTAATTCTAACAAGCTCATTTTTTATTTGCATACCTTATGTACATTTGATTCCCTTTCACGTGCACTTCACTACTTTAAGGTATGTTAGATTTTCACTATATTTGATGAGCGCTAATTGGAACTTTTATACGCTTATTTGGATGGTCTTTAGGTGTATCCCTATGTTCTGCTATGTTACAAGTATCCTCTAACCGCTTAAGCTATCTCTGTGATATTATAAAATAAAACAATAACAACCACTAGAGAATTAATTTCTTTTCATTTTATAGAGCTCCAAGTGTAAACATATGGCCCTTGTTTTTCAATATATATATATTAAAGCTCTCTCTATATATATTATTTTTATCTCATTTATATATAAATATGAGGTAAACGTACAAAAGATTTGTAAAATGATTGAATAAGTAAGGTATGAAAGTGATCTCAAGAACTTTTAAAATTTAATTTATCATTTTTTTCATATTTTTTCATTCTACATCTAATGTAGAGCACGCCACATCGGCAAACTTGGTTTGGAGTCCCTGCATTCCCATATATCCACAATTGGTTAGGAGTTTTGACATTCCCACATCTAATGCAGAGTATAGAGTGTGGAGCCTTGCATTCCTTACATTATAAGTCCCTACATTTTTTTATCTCTAGATCTAGTCTCTACATTTAATGTCTTCTTCCATCTCTTCCTCTCCACATCCAGTGCCAAGTTCCTGCATTCCCACATGTTTCCATATGGTGTGGAGTGCAAAGTGCATAGTTTAGTCTCTATCTTATATCATATACCCTCATCCCACACTCCTACACTTTTCATGCCCCCCTCTCTTCGTGTCATTGCATCTGGGTTGACAATCTCCAAGTTGATTGTTTTAAAAGAATATGTTTCCCCAAAACTATGAGAATGCAGTTGTGAAGCATATATTTGTTGGTTGTGATGACGTAGGTGAGTTCAAGGTCCTCATTAGAGAGTCTGAAACCTTCATTTTATACTGAGTCTACAAGCTTGTTTACATATTGAAGAACAATCTTTGGAGAGGTGATTTAGAAATACTTTATCAAATGGAGACTATTTTTTGAGAAACTAGTTAGTTTCAAGTGCATTGAGACCTTTTCCAGCTTTACACCTCTACAAAGTTTTCTCAAATATTCAACGATAGTTATATATTCTAGTTTAATGAAAATATTACACCAATTATGTTTTTTGGCAATAAAAAGACCCACTTCAAGAGCTTTCATCTCAACATATTTGTTGGCGTCAATGCCTCTAAATCTAGATTTAAGCAGAAGAATTATATCTTCGGAGTCTTTTAATGATCCTTTTATGCTCACTAGACTTGGATTTCCCTTAGAAGTGTCATCAAAGTTTATCTTGATTATTGTTGTTAGGGGTGGAGACCAAGAGTCGAGACAAGGTACTACATCCTAGAGGTTATTTTCTTGATATTAAACTTGAATTTTTCTAGGCTGAAATTGGCCATGATTTCATTATAGTGGTGGTCCCAATAAAGATCCTTTCAAGACCATATTTTGGCATAGAGAGTTTATCTTATGTTTCTTTCCAGTAACATCCATCAATTTAAGTAATAAAGAGAATTGTCTTTTAATATCCTATTGTTCATTTCTTTATAGATCTAATAGGCTAGGAGCCTTGGGAATATATTCCATGCATAGTTAGCTATCTTGTTTGTGAATGGATATCAGTTCTAACTTGATAGAGTGAACTGAATATAGAGTTGAATTATATCTATGTTTATTAAGTAGGTTCCTAGATCCCAAAGATATAAAAATAAGCTATAGTGATTTAAGGTGTGGTTGATTGAATTTTCATTTTCTTAACATAGGGGGCATCTAGATGGGCCAAGGTAGCCTATTTTGTGAAGTTTTTCCCAAGTTAATAATTTCTTCTTTGCTATCAGCCATAATAAGGAGACTACTTTAGGACAAAAACATCTTGTCCATATTTTTTTTCTTCATAATCTTAGGGGTTCATTTCCATTCATATATTCCAACATTATCATGTGATCTTTATAGACTATGTAACTCTAGCACGTCCATTGTAGCCCCATATTGGAGTATCTACACCTTATTTCGAGTGAATACATATTTTATGAAGGATTATCCATAATTCATTTGTCCTAATTGTGGTTAGTCTCTTCCCAATAATATTAGTTTATCTAGTCTATGTGTAGAGGATGGTTGTTTTCATTAAGATCTTGCCAAAAGTGCTGAAATTTTGTCTAAACTACTTTAGAAAATTCTTTCCTTAAAATTTGATAACACATTTCTTTAATAAGGGGGAAGTCTATTGCTAAGAGTATTACTAAGAGTTTTCAATCGTTAAAATTTAATAGCATGGTTCTTTGATGAGGGGAGGCATTTGTGGTCAATATTCTTTACATAAGTTTTCAATTCTTTCATTTTTTATCTCTTAGAAGTCATTTTCATGGATTAGATAGAATTGATATTTAGTGTGGTTCCAAATGAAGGATGCATATAGGAGGTTATTTTGACATAAATGTCTCCAATCACCAATCCCTTGAGAATACCTGGCTTATCAAATTTTTCCCATCAGAATTTTAGAGAAGTATCCATGTCCAAAAAAAACATTTCTCATAAAGAAAAATTACGGTTTATTATTATTATTAGTCATAGAACTCATTAGGTCTTCGTGGTGCAAATTTCCATCCATCCCACTAGAGGCAATAGTTTTTTCCAATGAGGAAAATTCTTTGAATTTTGGTTAAGTGATTAAGGACTTCAAAAGGCCCATATAGGGATAACAAAGTGAATATGGGGATGGCATGGAGAATAGACTTGATGATGACAAGTAGGAAAGGAGATATCTAATTGTCCAAATATGTATCCTTTTCCCCGATCTTTGTGAAACATTGTTCCTTGATAGGTTTATTTAAACATTATGAATTAAGTGGATACTTGGGTAGAGGTATGGAATGGTTTCAATGAGAAAACCAATATTTTCGATAATGTGACTTTTTAAAACAAGGAAGGCGTGGAAGAAAAAAGGGAGGATTCAAAATTATTTTACTACCTTCTCGAGGCCAAGAGGAAAGTGTTGAGGGAATGTTGAAAGGATTTCGCTCCATAAATGGTGGTTATTTTTGCAAGAATTGTATCATTAAGGAATTGAAGGGGAAACATAGTTTCATCTATGGGAGAGTAAGAACAATCTTGATATTCCTAGATTATTTGTTTTTGTAAAGGTTGCACCATAGACCTTCAACCATTAAAATGAAAATGAAGTTTGAGAGGGGATTTCCTTACTTGATTCGTCTACTTGTTGAGGAGGGGTTCAATGGGGATCCATTGATAAGAGTGAAAAAAAAGGTTGATTTTATCATATTCATAATCTAGTGGATCCATCAATTACATAATCCAAAGGATATGAGCACTTTTTGGATGAAGTTCCACTAGATTCGTAGAAAGGGCTTGGACATGTCTCTTGATAATCATTACTAGGGATATAAATTTCCTCATAAAGTGTATCGACTCATGGATAGCAATGAGAGTGTCCAAAATTTGTTTCCCACCCACATATCCTCGTTGATCTTTGGATATGATTTTCTCAAGAAGAGGCTTAATATAGTTGGTTTCCACTTTTGAGATGACTTTGTAGGATACATTACATAAGGGAATTGAATGAAATTGATCAAGAGTGTTATCAACATTTTCCCTTGGAATGAGGGAAAGAAAAGTGGCATTGAGTTCTTGCAATATGTTATTAGAGGATGTGGAGTGTTCAACATCACAATGATATCCCATAATTCATGAAATAAATTTGCAGGGAAACCATATGGGCATGAGGATTTCTCGAGTGCCATTTTTTCCCCACTTTGTCGAATTCTATCATGGTGATAAGTTGGATGAGGGAGTTTTTTTTCTAATTAGAGATTAGCTTTGGAATTTTTATTGTGATATTATTTCTGACTTCCTACCTCTCAATGGATGGATCAAAGAGGATATTTTTGAAGAAGTAAGTGAGTTTTTCTTCGACATCCTACTAGTCATAGATATCTTCCCATTGGGAATTTGCAGGTTCATAATTTTTCTAGTGTTTTTCTAGTTCACAGTTGTCTTATGAAAGGATTTGGAGTTTTTATATCCATTCTTCAACTAGCATATACATTATTTATGACACGAGTGAATCTCCTCCTTCCTTTCCTATAGGTCAAAATAGTTGTTGAGGCCTCTTTATATTTGTTGTAATGCTTAAGTAATTCCCATGACCATGATTTTCTCTTGTATTTCAATCATGCATAATTCTATCTCTTTTTTTTTTACATATATGAGCCCACCCAAAATTTAGCATGATTCCACCAATTCTTTATGATTTCTCTACAACTAGGATACATTAGCCACATTTGTTTAAGTAAAAAGGAGTTCTCTTGGATCATTTACTAGGTATACAATGGGGGAGAATTTGCCAATGGTGAGAGCATCCACTTTGTAGGATGAGGGACTCCCATAGGATACATTACATAAGGGAATTGAGTGAAATTTATCAAGAGTGTTATCAACATTGAGTGTTATCAACATTTTACTTGGGAATGAAGGAAAGGAAAGTGGCATTGAGTTCTTGCAATATGTTACTAGAGGATGTGGAGTGTTCAACATCCCAATGACATCCCATATTTCATGAAATAAATTTGCAGGGAATCCATATGGGCATCAGGATTTCCCGAGTGCCATTTATTTTTCCACTTCGCCAAATTCTATCATGGTGATAGGTTGGATGAGGGAGTTGTTTTTATAATTAGAGAGTAGCTTTGGAATTTTCATTTTGATATTATTTTTTACTTCCTACCTCTCGATGGATGGATCAAAGAGGATATTTTTGAAGAAGTAAGTGATTTTTGCTTCGACATCCTTTGAGTCATAGATCTCTTCCCATTGAGAATTGGAAAGTTCATATTTTTTCTAGTGCTTTTGTAGTTCACAGTTGTCTTATGGAAGGATTTGGAGTTTTAATCTCCATTCTTCAACTAGCATATGCACAATTTATGACACTAGTGAATCTCCTCGTTCCTTTCATATAGCTAAAAATAGTGGTTGAGGTCTCTTTATATTTGTTGTAAGGCTTAATTCATTCCCATGGCCACAATTTTCTCTTGTATTTCGAGCATGTGTAATTCTATCTCTCTTTTTTTTAAATGTTACATAGATGAGCCCACCCAAAATTTAGCATGATTCCACCAATTCTTTATGATTTCTCCACAACTAGGATAAATTAACCAAATTGTTTTAAGCAAAAAGGAGTTCTCTTAGATCATTTCCTAGGTAGGAAATGGAGGAGAATTGACCAATGGTAAAATCATGCACTTGGTAGGATGAGGGACTCCCATTCTATACTCTTTTTCATAAATGTTTCTAACATAAGAAATTAATTCATTTTTCTACCACATGATGGATTCCTCCTCTCTTGCTATTCCAAGTATAGTTTTCATTATAATGGGTGGAATTCATTAATTCAAGCTCTTCAATCTTGTCTACAATTCTAGTGAAAATTCCATCTAGCCCCAAATTACTCTTTTTTTCCCTCAGTCTTTTTATCATGTTAAAATCTCCCCTAATTATTTTCACACTACTAGGATCATTTGGGGGGTATATTTTGGAGACTAGAAAGGAAAGATTCCTAGTTCTAGGGGTTGGTTTATCCTTAAACATTGGTCCGCAATCCATAAGAATATGATCCAATAAGTGTTGAATTTCCAATAATCAAAGTTAAGCATGAATTTAATTCCATTTTATCATTTAGCTTAACCATAACCAATAATGTTTCAGCAACCAAGATCATAAGAAGAAACACCATGCATAAGAACACAAGAAGTATCCTAGGAAACTCTTCTCAGCAAGGGAATAAAACCCGACCAAAATCCTTTGTTATATTCTTCGAGAGAAATAACTTCACCACAAATGAGACCTAGAACACAAGAGGGTTCTCAAACCCTAGAATACTAATGCCAAGGAGAGATGCACACTTTTCCCAAGAAGGTGTACTTTCTAAAATTTCCAAACTCACATGAAAGATATATTTCCTTAATGGGGAATTTACCTTTACTTATACTAAACTGAACTTTTCAACACAAGTGTCTATTAGCACAACAGGGACAACCTCTCTATCTCATAATATAATTAATATTGACCATATTAATTATCTTTTACATTAATTAACAATTACATTAAGGTGGGGCTGACCTGTACCCTTTACATTACAATTAGGGTTACATGAAGGTCTGACACTTGAACAATATAACAAGGGATATTGTACACCTGCTAGTTCTCATCCACTAGAGGCGCATCCATAGGGATGTTCATATCTATGGCTTACTTCATTACATAGAAGAGATACTTCTTCACTAGTGGTCAACCACTAGGATCATGTTCACCTATGCTCGTCCATAGGCACGTCCACTCAACAGATCTTCTTTCCCACTGCATTACACAGGAGAGTCATATGTAGTTTCTCATCAACTCTTTTTCTCAGTGGAGGCTAATACATCATCTTCATTTATGTTCTCATGACGATGCACCCAACACTTTGGGATTTCACACGTTCACCTTATGCTCAACCACAAGCACGTCCAACTCAGTAGATCTCCTTTCTCAGTTTGTTATATAGGAGAATCATCTAGAGTTATCCTCAACTGTATATAAGGATGAGGCCATATATACATTCCATCTCTGTCTCAGATAGGAACCACACACCCCTCTCAGGGGATTTCTCTCAGGTTTGTAAGCTGGATAATATCTCACATATTTGCAATCATCAATATATATCAGGTTTGTAAGTTAGAGAATTTCTCACATAGCTGCAATCATCAACACTCCCTCTCATATAGGAAGGCATTCTTCATCATGCAAAGTCTCACATGTATGTACTTTGAACTTTGTCTTGGTTGTAGTCATCAACACTCCCTCTCAACTAGGGAGGTATTCTTCACCAAGTTATTTTGGTGAAGATGTTTGTATTCTGCTCATGTGTAGGTAGGTAATGCATGTGTATTATTTTCCTTTGCATCATATCTCTTATATATGGATATTTCATCTCATTGTGTTTTGATCCATCAGGAAACATTGGGTTCTGAAAGAGATTTACACACAACTCTTGGTTATCATCATAGGATCCATATCATGGTCAAGTAAATATGTCAGAATCTTGTGAATCCATATGGCTTCTCACATTTGATGTTATATACTCTGCTTCTATGGTACTCAAGGCCACTGAGTTTTTTTTCTTGCTGCATCGCAAAATCATGGCAAACTTCACGGTAAGATAACAATCAGATGTGATCTTTCAATCCACTATACTCTCTGCTAAATCTGTATTGGCATATCCTACAAACTCAAGTTCACACTGGAGGCATATCTTAGTCCATATCCAACTGTGCCTCATATATATCTCAATACATGCTTTATTGTTATCTAGTGATTCTGTCTCAGTTGACTCATGGATTGACTAAGTACATTCACTGCATAGCATGATTCTGATTTGGTGTTAACCAAATACATCAACGATCCAATCAACTATGGATTGATATCATCTGAATCATCATCATTCATTTTCTTCAAATCCATCATGGTGTTTTTGCATTCTGTCATACTCAACTTATTTAATATTCCCATTGTATGTCTTCCTTCACTTAGGAAAATATCATCGGTCCTCTGTCATACTACTTGTCCAAGAAGTAGTGCATCATTCTCATATCCTTTATGTCGAAATCAGAAGTCAAAGCTAACTTGCATCCATCAAGGCTTTCTGAATAAGTCATCAAAATTAATCTCTCGTCACCAACATTGTAATAATATAGGTTTGAATTAGCAATACTCTTGGTGAAACCCAAACTCATCAAGAATCCATTCATATGATATTGTTTCCAACTCATGGATGGTAGTACAGATGTAAGTGTATTAGGCTTACTAGATCAAGTGTCTCATCATAAACAAATACTTCTTTTTGTGAGAATCCTTTCGCTATGGATCTTTATTTGTATTTATTGACACTTCCATCAAATGCATGTTTGATCTTATATATCTACTTGGAAGTTACCACAAACTTCCCTTATGGTATATGAACAATATCTTGAGCATCATTCTTTTAAGATAAACTAGTATTCTTTTATTATGGCATATTTCCATACTTATTCTCCTATTTCTTTTCCAAGACAAGGAGACACAAAATTAATGAAGTGGCTCATGACTCAAGGATAGCTCGAAAATATCTTTTGATTTCTCAGGATGTGCCTTGAGGGGCTTGTATGTTTCTCTGCATCCTAAAAAGTGAGCCTAGGCAGACTTTTTATTCCCTACTGCAATATCTCTTGGACATATCAACTTGAGCAACTGAATCAGCTGGAATAATGTTTGTCTCCCACTGAAATGTTGAAGGGGGAGAATGTATTGTCTCACTGTCAATATCCATATGATATTATTTGTATCTTTGAAAGGCTATCTCTTCTTCAAGTACAACATCTATGCTTGTCTCAATATTTCTCTGACCATGGATGCAGATCCATAATTTCTTCAATGATTCACTATTTATCTCACAGATGTATCATTTATCCCTGAAGGGCCTAGCTTGGATTTCTTCTCTTTGGGTAGATGCAAATACACTTGGAAACTAAATATCCTGAAGTGTTCAATCTCATGCTTCAATCTGGTGAATTTTTTTGACTTATGTTTTTCAAAGTCTGGTGAAGCCTCTTGTTCTGAACATATACTATGTCATGCATGCTTTTGCTCATGGAATCATAGAAATATTATGATCTTTCATTATTGCGTTGATTTTCTCAAGGATGGTTATATTCTTCCTCTTTCTCAAATAGTTTTGACTCTCTCTGATTCAAGTGACTCCCTCTGAAGGATAAGAATCTTCCTTTTTTCTTAACCTGTTTGGAACAAGGAAACAAGAGGAACCAAAAAAAGAATATCTCCTAAAGGATAATAGTGAGTATATATCTAGAATGAAAACAATTTAAGGATTTTCATCACAGCTACAACACCTACTTGTAATGTAGAAACCTTTAGAAATATAGGTTAGAGGAATGACAATTACAATAATCAAACTTGGATTATTCACTTTCAGTGTGTTGTTCCTCTGAATGTACTGAGATCCCTCTAGATCCAAGACCTCAACAAAGGTTCCTTCATCCTACAATTACCCTCATGAAAATGGTACAAATAATATATATACAAGTGCATACCTAAGGGTGTTGATATGATTTCTGCAAAGGCACATGGCTGATCTTTGTCCTCTAATATCTTCATGAAGAAGGTATTCACAGTGACACCTTTTTGTATCACCCACAATAAGTATTCATTTGAAGTATTGTTTTCCAGGAACTTGAAGTTGCTTGATCCATCAAGCCTATCTTCCATCATAGTTTTTGTTCATCATAATTTTATATTCTTCACAACCCTTTGTCAATTGGGCTAGAAAACTTAACGGCTAGGCTGGGCTAGCACTTTTAGGTTTTTTTGCACTTATGACTGCTAAAAATAAGCATTTGAAAGATAGGAAAACACTGATGAGCGGAAGAGATCCTTCAATGAGTTGCAGAAACCCTAATACTGAATTTTATGCACAAATTAGCGAAACCCTAGAAAGCCTTAGGGTCAAAATTTCAAAACGCTTGGAATTTTGATCTAAAGCTTGTTGGAGGTGCATTGAAGGAGATCATACATTCCTATTCCATTTTTATCCCCAACATACAAGTGCCAAGTGTTGAAAACCTCTAGAAGAGAAGGTCATACAGATTTTTTGGGAACCCTCAGAGGGTTGTATGGTTTCTGTGGAAGAGGGAGAGGATGGATGGAATTTGTTTGTGCAATGGGTTCTTCAAGACCTATTCTTCAATACCATGTTTAATTTTCAATAAGAAATGTTAAGTATGAAGTTCATTCCATTTTATAATTTAACTTAAACATAAGCAATAATGTTACAGCAACCAAGATCACAAAATGAAACACCATGAACAAGAACACAAGAAGTATCCTGGGAAACCCTTCTCAACAAGGGAAGAAAACCTAGCCAAAATCCTTTTCTATATTATTCAGGAGAAATACCTTCACTGAAAATGAAACCTAACACACAAGAGGGTGCTCAAACCCTAGAATACTAGAGCCCAAGAGAGGCGTTCTTTTTTCCCAAGACGGTGTACTTGCTGAAATTTCCAAACTCAAATGAAAGATATATTTCCTCAATGGGGAATTTACCTTTAATTATACTAAACTTAACCTATCAAGAGAAGTGTCTATTGCCACAACAAGGCCAACATCTTTATCTCATAATATAATTAATATTGACCAGATTAATTATCTTTTACATTAATTAACAATTACATTAAGGTGGGGTCGACCTGTACCCTTTACATTGCAATTAGGGTTACAGTTAGGTCTGACTCTTGAACCATATAGCAAGGCATATTGTACACCCACTAGTTCTCATCAACTAGGTCCATATCCATAGGGATGTCCATATCTATGGCTCACTGTATTACACTGAAGAACCACTTCTTCACTAGTGCTCAACCACTGGGATCACGTTCACCTATGCTCGTCCACAGACATGTCCACTCAACATATATTCTTTCCCACTGCATTACACAGGAGAATCATCTAGATTTTCTCATCAACTCTTCTGCTTAGATGAGGCTAATAAATCATCTTCATTTCTATTCTCATGATGATTCGCCCAACACTTTGGGATTTCACATGTTCACCTTGTCCTCAGCCACAAACACGTCTAACTCAACAGATCTCCTTTCTCACTACGTTATGCAGGATAATCATCTAGATTTCTTCTCAAATATCTGTAAGCAAGAGGCCATATATACATTCCATCTCTGTCTCAGATAGGAACCACACACCCCTCTCAGGGGATTTCTCTGAGGTTTGTAAGATGGAGAATATCTCACATAGCTGCAATCATTAACATCTATCAGGTTTGTGATATGGATAATGTCTCACATAGATGCAATAATCTACAATAAGACATGGGCCAATAACCACCATTTTTCATATGTTAAATTACTAAGATGAAAAGAATTAAGATTCTAAATAATTGTCAGTCCTCCCAAGAAGAATTACTCACTTAGGCCAACTACTATGTTATCACACAAGGTCTCTTAATAAAAGTCGTTGAATGCAAGTCTCCAAGGACTTGGTTTCATGAGTCAAAAGTAGGTCAATGTTTTCATTTTCTATTTTTACTTTTATTTTCTTCTGTTTCCTAGGAGAGTTGAGTCCCCTTGTATACTAGGACACAATTTGCATAATTAAAATTAGTTGGGGTGAAGCAGATATTTTTCCCTAAGATATTTCTATTTCCTTTAGTGGATCTGATTCTCTCCCACCTCCTATAGTTTGTCTTTATTATTATTTTTCCCCTTTTCCTTTGTAATGAAAATCATAATACCATACAAAAAAAAAACTTTTGTTTACACAGTTTACTTGGCAGAAAGGAATCCATTAGCAATAAGAATTCTACTATACAACTATGATATAGAACTTTATCATAGAATTTATTTTACTATATAACTCCTAAATTCTCCTTACCCCTTGTTGTTTGAATTATGTCATCGTGTCTTACCTTGAGTGGGAAGGTTAAAATGAAATACCCAAGGCTTTAGCAAAATGAACTAAAACCTTTAGGTGTAGGGAATAAAAGATTAAAGTAAACTTTACGCAATCCATACTATAATCGCGCCCAAGTGTTCTCAAAAATTTTCTCCTAGGGAGATCTCTTTGGTTCCTACCAACTTGGCCAAGGGTCGGGCTAAGGACTGATGACTGTAACAAGCCTCTAGGTCTTGGTCATTTAAAGGCTCATAACTTGAATACTAGTCGAGTTAGAAGCTCAATGTCGTGTCACTAGTGGTCCTACGACAACAAGAATCCAACCATTACCTAAGACCTATTGCAAGGGGTATGGAAGTGGCATTCCTCAAATAGGAAAGGAATTCCTTGTCATGGTATTAAAAGCTCTGCAACAATCATTAAGGTAGTCTACTAGTTATACTGAAATTGCTTGGCTCTATACTGGAAGTGTCATGCTGACCTTGCCCTGGTCACGTGGCTCACCCATCCTTCCCACTATCCATAATTAATTTGAGGCGACAAGGTATTGTTTAGGTTTTTGTAACGGACTGCCTCGTTATGACAACCATTCGAGTGATAGGTGCAAATTTTTTTTTGTGTTTAAGGTGTGTGTGCGTGTGTGGAAGTAACAACATACTTGAACTGTATGACTCCACTCGACTAACAACAAGACTCAATCACGAGGTTCAGCACAAGAACGTTGAAGGCCTCAACGAGAACTACAACAAACACGACCATAGGCAGAGGTGCACAACACAGACATTCAGCGAAAAGTAAAACTGACCACTAAATACGACTGACCTCCCGCCCGTCCTACCCTGCAAGGTTAGGACCTCCAAGACACATAATTAACGCTCAAGCCCGGTTTCCCATTGTCTTTAACCATTTAAGGTCTCAGGGCTGGCGACTGTTCTGAGGAACATGGAGGTGTCTACATCCCACCCGACACAATAGACCAAGCAACTAACTGACCACAATTCAGTACAAATAAGAGGAAACAGAAGCGCCCCTTACGGAAGGCACGTGACAAGGACTCTGACAACGAACACCCAAGTTCACAATTCTAAGGAGCAACCACCCCGATAT
>SNQJ01S0155168.1:0-14896 GCA_010110895.2 Picea sitchensis
CCTCCAATCTAGACGAACAACCAGAGACCATACCCGAAGCAGAGTTCCCTTGAGCATCTTCCCTCTATGCAAGTTGCAACTGTAGAGATTCAACTTGACTTCGTAGAGAACCAACCTCATCCTAAAGTTGACCCACTAATACCCAATGTTGAGCCAGAGTGTTCAAAGCAAAGGAAACAAAAGAATTGAGGGAATTAACTGAAATTACCAGATGTTGATGTTCCAGGAATTCATTTTCCACCATTTCCACATCATGATGCCTATCATTCGACCTGTTTTCCATAGTTAAACAATTTCCTGAAGCTAACAACGTTTAATAGTGAGAGAAACAAAAAAATCAAGCTAAGGCCACAAGGCCCGTGCAACTAACAAGCTTACCACCAGACATGCTCTCCCTGAAAAGAACCCAGACTGCATCCAAGAAGGTCGAGGGGAAACAGAGATAGAGTAAACCAAACTACAAACAATCTTTTCCAGAATGGAGCCAAGGGACACAAAATCTTTCCGGACTACATATCTAAATTTAATAGTAGAACATACTTTCCTAATTAATACAATACATGCAACTCGTACCTTGATGTCCTTTCCCAAATAAACTCCCATGATTTTTCCATGCGAGCTAGTTGTTGACATTTGCTAGATTCACCATCCTGATCTGTTATTTTTCCTCCCTTCCATTTGCATCAATTATAGCAGCTTTCCGATCCTTTTTCATATCCACCAAGCTGGGAAGAAAATTGTACTAAACTCGTACTATTTCCAAATATCTCCTCCAATGCCCACAAGCCAAATTGCAATGCCCACCTACAGAACTACCTCACCCTTTTATCTGAGATGAGACGTTGGATTATAACCTTCATGCACCTTCCGCACACTATCATAAATGTGATGTTTGGTGCCATGCAAGCTCGACAAGCCCCACCCAAGCATCAGGGAAAAGACAATAGGGAGGACAGGCTAAGCACACCACCCCACAAACCCCCAAGGAACCACAGGATAGGCCAATAGCTCTATTGGCCATTTCATCATCTTCTTTGTTATTTTCACAAAGGATATGGAAGAACTGGAAAAAAAGATTGGATATATTGATCCTTTCACACTCAATAAGGGCCTTCAATCCAACATCCCTAGGAGCAGAGTTGGTGACAAAGTATCTCATGGTGTTTTTGGAATCTCCCACTATGTTCAAATGAGAGACATGTCTTTTCTTGTCTAGCTTAATCCCCTGGTACACTGCATAAGATTATGCCTTGTTGTTCATAGCTACCCCAATATTCCAATAGAAGTCTAATTCTCGAGATCCTCTAGGGCCATAGAGCACCCCTCTTGCACCTGCCTCCCCTGGTTATGAGGAAATTGTTATTGGTATTGGTGTTGCTAATAATAATGTTATTGGTGTTAGTGGTCACAACACTCATAATTACAAAGTATTCTCGTGGACATTAATTTATAACACATAATATATTATTTGACTAACAATGATATGTTGTAAATATGCACTCGTTTACTAATGGTTACTATGCATTTGACATACTGATTACTTGAGATATGTATTGCTTTTAATTTTTCATATTGCATATTTAATAGACATATTTCATAATAATTCATGTTTCCTAACCATTTGTACAGTAATAGCATTAAACCATTCACAATATGCTCAAGTGAGGGACAAACCCCCCACATCTCAAAGCCACATAGCTGAAAAACACACACTCCCACAATAAAAAAAATAGAAATACATCCACTCATAAATATTTAACTTTATGGGATTCTAGGAACAAAACATTAATTCTAATTCATTAATAATAGAAACAAAAATACATCACTGTGAGATGGGATTTTGGCCCTCTACACTCTCACTCTATGGCTCTTAGTGATTTATTCATCAAAACTACCTACTATATTTTCATATCTACTCAACGAATCTACGTCGCCAAGCCATGGACCATCAAAACCACACAATGGTTGTAGTATACCTAGGGAGGCAATATGGAGTACCTTGGGAGGTACCCAAGGGGAATAATATGTATGGTGGCCAATTCTATTAAATAAGGCCCATGTAATGGTGTGCACATAATAAAGGTGAGAAGGATTACTAGAAGGTTCCACCTACTAGAATATTCATTCTGTACAATTTTCTTAGGAGATGGAAAGTTCTATATAAAGACGTGCAAGCAACGAAATGAAGTAGAGTGAAGAATATTGTTATTGTAACAAGCAAGGATTGATTGAGGAGTATTTCCTTCCATAAGGAATAATAGTTAATGGTGTTACCCTACCTCAAGGGCTTTATCTCATTCGTGTGGTGATCATTACTTTGGTGAACGATTTGATTTTATTTCTAAAGTTATATTTTCATATTGATTGGAGCATTTAACATTTGGTATCATAGCTCTTTCTTCGGCCAAAAAAAAGGAAGAATTTTTTTGTTCTTTTTGTAGAGTTTTTCAAGGGAAAAAAGGGAGTGATGCACTTCAAATTAAATTCTAAAATGTTTTGAGCAGAATTTGTAGAAACCAGTTTGGTATTTGAATTCCTCTAAGAAAAATACCTTAATTCATAAAAAATCGTCTGAAACGGAGTCCGAGAAGTGAAGCGATCGATGTTTTAAAATGAACAAATTTTCACGGTTTTTCTGGAAAAATATGCACAATTTGCACAATGAGTTATTTTTAAAAAACCTAGTTTTGTTGAAGATTTCTTCCAAGTTAGATGCAATTTATTGGAAGAGATGATGGTCCTAGTATTGAATAATTCCTAAAGTCCCTCAAGTTAGTATGGAAAGCGAAGTGGAAATTTCCATTACCTTTTAGTTTCAGAGCAGATGCTAGCACATGGTGTAAGACATTTATAATATCATGGAACTTCCCAATGAAGAATTGGAAAAATTATTTTTAGATAGGTGGTTTCATGTTGAAAAAGAAGATAAAGAGAGCACCAAGGGTTTATTTTCATGTGGCAACTCTATATTGCAGGTCCATGGTTGTATTCATAAAGAAAATGCCATTATTTTTATTAACCCTAGTTTCCAACAAAATTTTGTCAATGTTCAGTTGATTAATATATTGCAAGTTCTAGAAAAGAATATTCAAAGCACACAAGTTGAGTGTGAAAATGTTCCATATTTTAAATATTTGAAGCTCACTATGGGTAAATATGTGTTGCATTTTTATTTTTGTGCCATTGGTATGAATGGTGTGGATCTTATTCTTGGAGATCCTTGGATGGCCACAATTGATACAATTAATATTAATGTGGAAAAGAAGTTTGTGAAACTTTGGTACAAGAAAAATAAAATCATATTGCAAGATATGTATCTTAGTAAGAAAGAAGGGCCCACGAGGGCAAGAAAATAAGTTATTCCAGAGTCTAAAATTGACTCAAAGGTAGAGTCTATACAAGGACACGAAGCCAAGTCTCGGGAAATACATAATAACGAAGCAACAAAGATCAATGATTCAAAAGAACACCATGTGGCATAGTTGAATAGAAACAAACCAATTGCTAAAGTTGTTGTATATTGCCATCCACACTACATACAGAAACAATAGTCATCAAGGCGGGGGCATCGGAATCAACAGACTTATTATGGACCAACATGCCACCTAAAAGGAAACCAATCAAGAGGTGCATGGAGGAATACCAACACCGCAGGACAATATCATGATAGAGTAATAATCCCATGGCACCAAAGGTGCGATAAGGATCAAGATCAGGGTGGTAAGGAAATAGTTGGACACCATGTTCATCTTCCATTGGGATGGATGGATACTCGTACTTGGTACCAATTGGCTACATTTATTAGCCAGTCATATTGTATGGTTTCTTCCCATGTTTCAAGGACGAAACATACGAAGGCAGATAGAATGTATAATACATAGGGAGGTAATATGGGGTACCTTGGGAAGTACCCAAGGGTAATAATATGTATGAAGGAAAATTCTAATAAATAAGGCCCATATAATAGTGTGATCACAATAAAGGTGAGAAGGCTTACTAGAAGGTTCCACCTTCTATAATGTTCCTAGGATATAGAAAGTGTTATATAAATGAGTGTAAGCAATGGAATGAATTAGAGTGAATAATATTGTTATTGTAACAAGCAAGGATTGCTTGAGAAGTCTTTCCTTCCATAAGGAATAATAGTTAATGGTGTTACCCTACCTCAAGGGTTTTATATTATTCATGTGTTGATCATTATTTTGGTGAATGATTTGAGTTTGTTTTCGAAGTTATATTTTCAGATTTATTAGAGCACTTAACAATGGATCTCATGCCTTCAATTTTTCTTCTTTTTCTTTGAGAGCTCCCTAGTCTTCTTTGCTCACTTGTATTTATTTCCTTTGGTGTTGTAGCTTAATTCTCCAACAACAAGCCTTTTAATCTTATTAGTCACTCCACCTTCCTCAATTGCCTATAATCGTCATTCTGACTATCCTTGGTGTTCATCTCATATTCCACATGACACCTCCTTGTTTATCCTCCATCATCCTTGTATGAAAACACATAAACATAGTGTGTTTATTAGTTAATATAACCCTAGGACCTTGTTTCATATACCTCACAAGTTTCTTTTCATGTGGATGTGGGTCCACCAGTGTTCTATGTATTTCCTACTCCTCAAAGGAATGTGGAGGATATGATCCTATCTTTCTTTGGCCTCCACCTCATCCTTGATCCACCCCAAAATTAATCAAAGGGATGTTAAGGGTGGGGATGAGGAACACTCCACCTTCCTTTTCATTAAATCTACCTCCACTCCACTCCAACCTTTGCTCCAATTCCTTTGTTCATTCATTTGAATTATTACTACTACACATTCCTCTAAGTCCCACCTTTGCACACCTATTCAGTTATCCATGTCCCAAAATTTTAATATCTTTGCCATGTATCCTTTATCATGAATTTCCACATCATTGCCATGTCTAACTTTCCACCTCATTACCTTCATACCCATTTTTCTTCCATAGTTGACTTCACCTCTTTGTCATCGTTCATCATCCACCAACTATGTGGTCAATACAATGCTACCACACATATATAGACTTTGTTCCACCATACTTTAACATTCTACCTTGCTATGACCCATACTAATCCACCAAGTACATAGAGGGGTGGGTTGTGAGACATCACTCTCTTTCTCAACCTTCTCGTGACTTCACTCTCGCTCAACATTGCCATCCTCTCTATTTCTCTACATCACCAACTCTATTTCCACTATCTTTTTACTACACCTATGCTTCATTAATCAACATATCCCATATCACAATGCCATCTGTAAGGCCTTGCCTTAATTTTCTTCAGGTTCCTTCGCCACATGATCACCTTGGTCATCATTGACCGATATAGATAGGCATGATGGAAGGATGATGGCTAGAAGAGTTAGATTTGGGTGCCTTGGCCCATAGGTAAGTCACACCATGGATAATCAATCACCCTTGCTCATAAAATGGGTGCACTGAAAACCTTGACAACTCACATTAGTTGGACACACCAAGGGAATCTTGGAAGGGAACTTGGAAAGGAAAGGAAAATAAATTTGTCACAAGAAACCTCGTCGATAAACTTTCACTTTACATGACATAAAATATGGGAATAGAGAGCTTGAATGTATTGGGTGCTTAGACTATATGTAGACCAATGGAGTTGGGTGACCTGCACTTGGGGGTTATGTAAGATAAAAGAAATTCCTTCGGGAATAGTATATGTAGATCATAATTGTGGGATGGACTCATTGGGAATACATCCACTAGGCACACATCCACCAAGCAAACTTGGGAAAACTTGGGTGCAATCAGGAGGACTCAGATGATTTGGGCATGGTCATGTGAACTTATATGGTTTGGGTGAATTTATATGGAATCAAATGATTTGGGAATAGTCGTGCAAACTCGGATGGTTTGGGATGAGTTGGATAGGAAGACTACGTGGACTTGGGATGAGTTGGACAAATGGATAAGGCGTACTTGGGATGAGTTGGATGGATGGATTGGGAAAACTTGAGACAAGTTGGATGGGTTGACTTGAGATGACTTTAGATTATTTGGGTTGACTTGGGTAGACGATCAATGGACAAGACACCGAAGGGAAGAAAGTCCCATATAAAAGGAGGATGCCTAAAAAGTGTTAAGGAATAAGTGGGAAGTCATTCACCAAGAAGTGTAAAGGAGCTCTACAGTTGTGCTAAGTGCAGGGTTAGGCACAGTAGGGTGAATTTCACTAGCTGAGTGAAAATAAAAAGAAGACAGGACCTATAGGAGGCAGGCCTACATTTTCTTGAAGGGTTAGATTGACAATTCTTGTAGGCACTTGTACCTTGTGTAATTGTAGATTGTAAATGATCCACATGCAGTTGGTCATGCTCCTTTATTGTACATTGTAACATTCTTCATATTATATATTTTAAGGCACTTTCCTTAGATGTCGTCCATACATGTGTGTTGTATTATTATTGAATGTTATTATTCCTTGATTTTATTTGTGTTGGCTAAGTGTTGATATTAAATGCGTGTTAAGTATTTTTGGGATGTTTTAAAGCCCATTGTTGGACATGTGCCTATTTTTGAATGAACTTGGTTGAGTATGACTTGGTTGCATTGGCAATTTGTTGCTTAAGGTGAACTTATGGGTAGGCCTTAAGTGAAGAGGTGTGGTCTAGTCGTAGTAAGTGCAGGATGGCCAAGCCCCTGTAGATAAGGCAATGCAGTGTCACACAACCTGAGGTACTATAATATATATGGGAGGAACTCAAGTTTTCAAAGAAATATTCAAGAAAATTTTAGGTACATGACACCATCCAACTCATAACCACATCATCTCATTACCCAATCTACTACTTCATCTTAGTCCCATATTTTTCTTCTTGATTTTCTCAATCATCTTCTTCTCAAACTAGACTAGCCTATACTTCATCTTGGCTCTCAAAGGGGTTTCATCAAGTTTTTGGTGATGTCACTGCTTCAAACTCCCCTTGTTGTTAAAATCATGAAATCATTCTTATAAGGATCAATCCAACTTCAACACCACCATTGCAACTCTTTATCGTCTTCTTGCACACTCTCTCTATTTGAAATAAACACATTAACATAATATATTATGGGAATCAATACTCCCATATGTACTAGCATACATTTATCACTTTAATCACTACTCCTAGTGTCTATCTCTACCACATGACCACTCATCACAAAAAAGGACCCACAACTCCTCAAAGACTCAATTGTATCTAGGTGCCAAGGTGTAGCTATCCTATTTTTCTCGAAACCACTCAACACACATTCCTCACTCAAACTGTTATGTCATCTCTCTGTTGGGATCAATTATTATGTGAGATACCTCACATTTGACGATATATCAGTGTATTCTTATTCCTAAAAATGATTAGAGACTTAAATATCTCTTAGAACTGGCCATATTCTCATGCAAGACCTCTCTCTCTCTCTCTCTCTCTCTCTCTCTCTCTCTCTCTCTCTCTGGAGAATAACAATGTTGTAGAGATAGAGAGATAGAAAGAAGTCTTGCATGAGAATATGGCCAGACCTCTCTCTCTCTCTACAACATTGTTATTCTCCATCTTTATTAACTTATCTATACATCTCATATCTTGACATCTGAAGCTCCTCTTAAGGGTATTGATCTTTGGCCTTTCTAACTCCCTTATTCATCATCTTGATAGTTTACACTTTCTTCTACATTTTTTTTCATCTCTTCGAGCGCCATCTTCTTCTTTTCCTCGGGGTTTATTTCTTGTATGTTCATTGTGTCTTCCTTAACCTCTTGATGTTGTTACTAACTCTAATTCCATTTGATGTAGTAAGGGACAAATGCACCTGAGTATCAAAGTCAAACAATAGAAAACACACACTTGCACAATTAAGGTATAGGTAAAATGCCATCCACTAAATATCTTCAACTTTCTATGATTATAAGAACAAAACATTAAATTCTCAATCATCAATAATAGTGGAAGTAATACATAATTTAAATATAGGTTTATCTCAACCTTGTACCACACTCTCAATTTGTGGCTGTTAGCCATTTATTCATCAACAATACCTACTATATTCCTAGATATACTCTACAACTCTACAATGTTAGGGCATAGGCCATGGCAGCCACATGATGGCTATTAGGTCTTTAACTATTCTTCTTCTTCTTTTGTAGGTCCATTGTCTTCTTTTCTTGCTTGTATTTTTTCCCTTTGGTCCTATAGATAAACTTTCTATGGTTATCCTTTTAATCTTCATTGCCACTCCATCTTCCTCAACTTCATATAACTACTACTCTGAATCTACTTCGTATTTATTTCATTTTCCACAGGATACCTCCCAATTTTCCCTCCATCATCCTTGTATGTCATCTTGCGAACCTATCGTATTTATTAGTGAATATAATCCTCGGTCCTCCATTATTATCCATAGGGTTTTTCCACATGGACATGGATCCATTAGTGTTCAATGTATTCTATGCTCCTCAAAGGAATAAGGAATGTGCAGTAGAGGACCCCATCCTTGCTCCACCCAAACTCAATTAAAAGGATGTGAAGGGTGGGGTGCATAACACTCAACCTTCCTCCATCACATCACCTTTTTATCTATCTCACACTAACTGCATTGTATAAGGTGAACTCAAATTTCCCCATTTTCGATGAGATGAAGTTCTATCCTCTTCACTAATTATTTTTTAGAAATTTGATGATCTAGGTCATCTTAAAATGAGCCAAAACCCTTTGGGAAAAGTTCCATGGTCAAAATTCCCAACAATAAGGTGGAGCTCTGACTCCAGCCAAAATTCCTACCAAATTTGGAGACAATTTCCATGGGATAAGAAAATCAATATGAGTACCCTTTATCCCACACCCACACTAACTCCTTGTTCAATCCTCCACATTACTACCACTTTTCTTTCCTTTGGGACCAACCTATGCATGCCTCTTTACTTATCCATGTCACTACCTTTTCACATCTCTTTCATGTATCCTCTATCATGTGCTACCACCTCACCGCCACATCTTTACCTTTATATCCCATTTTCTTTGTCAACTTTACCTCTTTTCCATCTCATCCCCCCAACAACTACATGGTTAATATAGTGTCACCACTCATCTAAAAAAATTAATTGTTTCATGAGACTTTAGGATCCACCTTGATGTGAACCATTCTACTCCACACATATTCGAAAATATCGAAGGTTGTTTAGAAATGACTTTATCTCTAGGGCACATATCTAAGTTACTGCAATGCAAAAATTTATAAAAAAAATCTACACCATAATGCTTGAACTATTCTATAGTTTTAACTGTGTAATTGTTTTTTGAAACGTCATTCTTTTCTATCTTAAAGTTTATCTTTAGATGATAATAGGTGGAGTGTCCTCTCGAAACATAGTACATTTCAGAAAACTCTTACACAACTAAAACTCCATAATAGTTCAAGCATTATCATTATCAGAACTCTACACCATGAAAAGAGGCTCCATGGTGAGCTTTCTATGACTAAATTGTAGTAAACAAAATTGTTCAACAGATTGAGTCACGTTTCTTTGAATTGAGGATACACCCTTCCCTTGGTAACCAAATTTTTTCTCAAGGATGGAATGGATATAAGGGAAAATATTAATCACCACAAATGTCAATAATTACCAAAATTTGACATGGAGACTATTGTTAATTTCACTGAACTTGCAACAAGAATTTCTCAAAATGCCACAACTTGCAAAAAACTATACCATACAAAATACAACATAGAACACAAAGGAACAACAAAGACATTATGTAATTGTGGTCTAAGCGAAAATTAACCTTTGATTGTTTATTCAACTAATTTCTTCAGATATTGCGGCCATATAATTTTTTATGAATCCTATGATACCATATCTAAGGAAGCAATACAAGCAACATGCAATGATAGAGGAAAATGTGCTCTTAATCCCTTTGCTAAATTACAAAAAACTTATGGTGTGTATTTTAAGAAACATTGCAAGAATATGAAGGATTACGAGGGATGCTCAAATGATTAATAAGATGAATGGCTAGTTAGTGATTTCTCAATAAATTGAAATTAAGTTTTATATCCATTTCATATTTAACAACCATAAGCAAAGTAGGGATAAATTCGTTGTCGGATCAAACATACTTGTATCTTCTTATGTTTAGAATTTTTTGAGAAGAACCATGTATACAAAAGTGGAGATCGAATGTAGCCACATGTTCTAAGGAAGGAAATATGCATGCTTCAACTAAACAATTTCTTGGATTTGTATGGGCTAGCATTCTTTCTAAAGTAGGAAAATATTTGCAATACTTGATATTAATTAAATGTTTTTTATTTGTTTATATAAGAAAAAGTTATATTACTCGAGGTTATTGGTCTACCTTCTTTTGATATAATGTCAATAATCTGACTTACAATAACATCATCGTGTGTACATAAAATTTGGTTGCTTCAATTAACTTACTAGCGGTTCATAAGGAGGCAGACTATAATACCTCTACTTGTGAATGACAATAGGCGTGCTACCATGCCGAGAGTAGAAGGTTTCTGCATAACCTTACAATGATAGATATGTCTACCTAATCAAATGAATTGATTGGTGACCCATCCATATTACATTTATATAGATTTTGGGATGCCTTGGTTTGCATGAGTCATACGTGCAAACCTAAAATAGTGTATCATCCCATGACTTTGCTAGTTTCCTTCAAATGGATTAAGACCTGACTAGATGCGTTGACCCACTTGGGAGCACTTGGGGTGGATGACACTTGGTTCCACCTTCGAACGATGGGGCTTAATTGATCCATAAACATTGAGCCTATGGCCTATCTGTCTCATCAACACAAATGCTTCTACGAAAAATTAAATTCAAAGTTTGTGTAAACCGAGATCATGCTTTTGTTTAGATTTAGTTTTAATACCTGGCTACAAACTTTGTCCAAGACTAGTAATGAAGAAAATTATTGGTGGACATATTTAATCATCCAACAATGGAGAAAAATGTAAAGGGTGTGAATTAAGTCGACCAACAGTGAAGAAAATGTTATATGGAATAATTTATTAGCTCAACAATGGAGAAAAATGTCCAGGGAAATTTTAAGCACTAGTCATGAGATAAAAAAAGACTAGGCACACATTTAGACATCCGACATCAGATAAAAATGACATGGGGTGAGTTTAGATACCCAACGTTAGATACAAATGACCTAGGGGAAAAGGGAAGATGCCCAACTAAAGAAAAACGACCCAACAATGATTAACTCCAATCAACTTCTCAATTGGGATGCCCATCAATAATAAAAACACCTAGAGAGGAATAATTTTCCCTGACATAAGTAAATTCACCTCCTTAGAGTAGATTACTCCCACATTGTAGAAACAACATATATTTATTTTTCTTGGGAAATTCATTACAATGGGTGAGCTATGCATGCCCAACAAACTCATGCATTGTTACAATGAAAATAAATGCAAATTGTCATGGTGCAGAGATTCCTTCACTCATCATGGACATGCTCCTTGAATCCTTCGTCCACTGATATTCAAGCATGCTATACTCTTTGATCTCTCATATCTGCAAACTTCTCAATTTCTCCTTACCTCCATTCTTCAGTACAACCTTCATTCTTTTAATGTTCTTCCTTTGGAAGGCCAACCATCACATGGTTCGTTTTCACTTCCCATTTTTCCAAAAAAAGAAAAAATAGAATAAAATAAAGTACTTTATTATAATTTTAAAAATGTTTTGGGTGAGAATCCAATTTGGATCACACCTCCCCATTTGTAGGTTTTTGGTCCCCAAAAGCTTCAACTCCTTCAATCTTCTTCTTCTCCTATCATCAAGCAAACTTCAACAAATCTCAAAGAAAGGATGCCTATGTTGTAGGATGAAAGATAAGAGTTGAGTAGGGGTTTTCTTTAGTGTAACCCTGATGTCCATCTCATGTCTGTAGAGGAAATTCAATTTTGTAATAGGTCGTTGGACTACCACTCATCCTCGAGCTGCAAGTTCTAACAACTCATCTTTCCCCTTGTCCTTAAGTCTGCAAGATTTATTCTTGATTGTCTAGTTCTTAGAACACAGTTTTGGGTGAAGCATTCAACATTTGGCCTCCTAATGTCTAGTCAATCTGTAGTACTGACAATAGTTCTTGCATGGGCTACTTATCCTTCTAGAGTGCCAACAATCGATAGCATTATAATCCATTTTCTTGCAACAAAAAAAAACTAATCCATACCTCTTTTTCTGTAAGAATGCTTTCCATATTGGTTTCTTGGTCCCCCAAGAGTTGGAGCAAATATGGATGGTGAAACAATCTCTTTATTTCCCTCTTCCAAGCTTCTACAAGAAAATTTGAGTGGGTTGTTTCACATGGTTTCTTTTTCGGTTCCTCTTGCCTTGACGAAGGTGTTTTGATTTGCACTTGTGTTGGGTTCTTTTCCATTGAATCCCAGGCCTTCATCTTTGGGCCTCTATTGAGCTACAATTGGAATCAAAATCCCTTGGTCTTCCTTGCCTAGCCCTTGGCTATCATAGTTCATTTTCCTCATGAGATTGGAACTGATGCCTCTAGTGTGCTTCTCAAAGTCACCAAAGGTTTCTTGAGAAAGGGTCTTAGAAGGCGAGTTTAACATGGTTGTCTCCATCATGGTAATAGCTTCAAAAGTGGAAATGGAAGGGGCTTGATTGTTCTCTTGGAAAACTTATTCTAGATTCTTTAAGGCCTCTTCCTTCATTGCCAAGTCCTGGTATAGGTGAGAAATGACCTCAGCGAACCTCTCCTACTGCAAATTATTCATCTCAATGAATTTCTCCCCCAACTACAAGAGATACAATCTGATCCTATCTAATTTTTCCCACATGGTGGTGAAGGAGTCCTGGTGCCTAAAAATCTCTTTCTCCAACTCATATGCTCTCTTCCTCCAATACCAAATTTCTTCGTGTATCTGTCTGTTGAAGTCTCTCAACTCTTCTATCTTCTCCCTATCCAAGGCTTTTTCCATGAAAAATTCTTCAAGGTCCTTGGTGAACCTACTCTGATACCATCTGGTCCATAAACGAAGAGATTATGGCCCATCCATCTCATCAACACATATGCTTCTACAAAAATTTGAATTCAAGGTTTGTGTAAGCCAAGATCACTCTTTTGTTCAAATTTGGTTTTAATACTTGGATGTAAATTGTTTCCAATACCAACAATGAAGGAAATGCTTAGTGTACAGATTTAATCATCCAACAATGGAGAAAAATGCCGAGGGGGTGAATTAAGTTGACCAATAGTAAAGAAAATGTTCTACGAGAAAATTTAGTATCTCCACAATGGAGAAAAATGTCCAGGATGATTTTAAGCACTCAACATGAGATAAAAAGACTAGGGGTGAATTTAGAAATTCGACATCAGAGAAAAATGACCTAGGCAATTTTAGACACCCGACATCAGAGAAAAATGACCCAGGGGCAAAGGGAAGATGCCTAGCTAAAGAAAAATGACCCAATGATGATTGACTATGACCAACTTCTCAATTGGGATGCCCAATAATAAGAAAAACGCCCAGAGAGGTATAAATTTACCTCGACATAAGTAAATTTACCTCCATAGAGAAGATTACACCCACATAGTATAAACAACAAAGATTTATTTTTCTCGAGAAATTCATTACAATGGGTGAACTATGCATGCCCAGAAAACTCATGCATTGTTACTCACAAAAATAAATGTAGATTTCCATGGCTCAGTGATGCCTTCGCTCATCATGGATAGGCTCCTTGACTCTTTCGTCCACTAATCTTCAAGAAGGATACACCCTTCAAGCTCTCATCTTTGCAAACTTCCCAATTTCTCCTTGCCTCCCTTCTTCTCTACAACCTTCATTCTTTTAATGTTCTTATTTTGGAAGGAAAAACATCACATGGTTCATTTTCACTTCCCATTTTTCCCAAAAAGGAAAAAACAGAATAAAATAAAGTACAATTTTGTTTTCAATGGAATATCTTCTCAGGAAGCCCTCAAGTACGTCCCCACTTTATGGATGGTAAATGAGATAAATCGCCATCCCTGATTACGGGGCCTAACCCCAAGGGGGAACAAGATATTCGAACCCATGACCTCCTCCGTTGGGGATAGCTTCACGTTTGGCTCAAAACCACTTGAGCTAACCCTTGGGGCTAAAATAAAGTACAATTTTATTACAATTTTACAAAATATTTTGGGTGAGGATCCAATTCAGATCATTACTAGTGCACAACAAGACTCATATATGTAGGTGGACGTCTCAGAGTGATAAGGCATCATCAAGTTACAAGAGCAGAGAGTAATTGAGGAGTTCTATGATTGTTAAGTTCAGGGTTAGGCATCACAAATTGACTTGCATTGGCTAAGTGATGAAGAGATGGAAAGAAGACTTGCAAGAGGAAATACTATGGTTGAGGGGTTGGATTGATAGTTTTTTTGGATACTTAACATTGTCATTGTAGTTTGTAAATGAGCTCCAGGAAGACTGGCCATTCTCCTTTATTATACATGTAAAATTATCTATATAATAAAAAGTCAAGGAACCTATCTTGGTGCCCATCCATACTTGTGTTCTATGGTTTCTTTATGTGTATTGGATGTTACTATTCCTTGTATGATTGTGTTGGATAAGTTATAAAATTAGCTAAGTATAAATACTGCTAGGATGTTTTAAGGCTACAGTTGGATGTATGCCTATGTATTGATCTTTGATGATCTTGTAAGTTTTAAACCTGCGAAGTAAAGCAATGCATATAGATTCTTAAGTAATACAGAAATTAATCAATGGCTCATACATAGAGTACACAGAGATTTTATATAGAAAACCCTCAACTGGGAAAACCTTTCTTATTTTCATTATATCGAATTTCACCATTCGCCATACAATAT
>SNQJ01S0155168.1:15049-36198 GCA_010110895.2 Picea sitchensis
CACCATTCGCCATACAATATATACAATGTTTTTAGGTATTCCGTAGATACCAAAACCCTAATCCCTTAATCCGGGATTAATTTACAAATCCGCTAAAATAGAAAAAACGACATAGCTCTAGGTGAAGGGATCGCCAGACGTAGTTGTCGTATCTGACGCACCCACACACACATACATGCACAGAATATAACACATACCCAACAGATCTAAGTTGTGTAGGAATTGTCATTGCATCTAACTATTGTAGCTTAAAGAGAAGTTATGGGCAGAGTTTAAGTGAAGAGGTGTAGTCTACTTGTAGTAGGCATAGGTTGGTCAAGCCATTGTGGCTAAGTAATTGTAGTGCCACACGACTAGAGATGATGAATAATTTTTTTTGGGAAAGGCTCTTAGGTCCATGTTAAGTGCTATCAAAGCTCAACTTCTCCAAGGAGTTGGTTTTAGAATTCTATTGGGCACTCTTCACCATGTTTCAGAAGGAAGTAGTTGGTTGGCAGGGATACTTGACTAGTTTAAGGAAACTTTGCTATCATTCTTTGGCCAGGAAGTTTCCTAGAATGTTTAGGAACTCGTGGAGCCAAAACCTAGCTAAGGTGTTGGAGAGACCCCTTGGACATTCATTTGGAGCAATGCTAATAAATTATGGAGGTTGGATGAAGGTGGAGGATGAATCTGAGCTACTATTATAGGCCGTGATCGATCCAAGGGTACCTTGGCTAGGTCTCCCACCATTCCTTTTGTTTCAGTTCAGTCAAGTGAAGATGAATGTAATAGTTTTAGAGGACACATTGTGGAGTGTCTTGGGCCCAAAAGAAATTGAGCCAAGGCATTCCCCTGTAGACCT
This sequence comes from Picea sitchensis, assembly GCA_010110895.2. NCBI lineage: Eukaryota > Viridiplantae > Streptophyta > Pinopsida > Pinales > Pinaceae > Picea > Picea sitchensis. The sequence goes on from SNQJ01S0155168.1 coordinate 15,894, forward strand.
TGCGAAGATGGTGTTTCTTGGTACCCATTGACATGCCACTTCTGGAAGAGGTAAAGTTTGGTTTTCTTCTTTTTTATATTCATTTCCTTTAAAAAGTTGTCTACAACATGATTCTATGAATGGAAGGGAGGCTCCCTTCTTAGAAAAGTCTTTGTAGCGGATAGACGCCTTGAGTGGAAACCAAGGATGGAGTGCCCACATAATATCTTATGTGGAATTGATCATTAATGGAAGATTAGTTAAGGTATTGCTAGATTCTAGTGCCTTGCACAACTTCTTGTGGAAGGAGTTGGTAAGTGAACTCGGGCTTAGAGTTGGACCATGCAGTGCTTTAGTCAAGGTGGTCAATTCTAAGGCTAAACTAGTAGTTGGGGTTGCATCCATAGTTCACATACAGTTGGATAAGTTGAAAGGCCGCACTAAATCTATATTATTTCAAACGAATGAGTTTGAAGTCATTCTTGGGCAAGAGCTTCTAAGGAGAACACAATTTTTTGTCATACCATTTGTGGACAAGTTGGTGATACTTGGTGGACATAAGACTTGTGTTTTGTGCACAATAAAAAGAAAAATGAATGGAAGGGTGTGGATCAACTATGAATTGATCATGAAGAGGGAATATAGGCACCCAAAATCATTGGTAAAGTGGATGAGGGTGGAGTGGGGACACCTATGCCACCATCGTTGACTGATGTGTTGGATGATTTTGCCGATTGGATTCGTAATTCATTGCCAAAAGTGTTCCCACCTAGGCACATTGTTGACCATCATATTGTTTTGGAACTGGGGTTGCAACCTTTGTCCAAAGCTTCATATCAAAATTTTGGACTTGAGTTGGAATATTTGAGATGATAGTTGACTAAGCTTGTTGAGGTTGGTTTCACCCAGCCTTTAAGGTCACTATATGAAACACCTATTCTCTTCCAAAAGAAGGACACCTTAGAGTTGAGAATTTTCTTGGATTATCATGCATTGAACAAGTATACCATCAAGAATCGATACCCCTTACCTTTGGACACAGATTTATTTGATAATTTGGCTAAGGTCAAGGTTTTCTCAAAGCTAGATTTGGGGCAGGGAAACTACTAAGTGAGGATTGTGGAAGGGGATGAGGAAAAGACAACTATGGTGACAAGGTATAGCAATTTCGAGTTTCTTGTTATTCCTCTTAGCTTGTACAATGCCCCAACAACCTTTTGCACCTTGATGAACAATCTATTTAGTCTGTTCTTGAACAAGTTGGTGTTTGTCTACCTAGATGGAATTGTGGTGTTTAGTGAAAACACGAAAGACCAAAAGAAACACTTAGTGAAAGTATTTGATGTGTCGAGGAAAACCTATTTGTACTAATAAGTCTAAGTGTGTCTTTGGGTAGACTAAAATTCCATTCTTGGGCCATTGGATTGGAAAAATATGTATTTGCATGGATCGAGTGAAGATAAGTGCGATTGAGGATTGGGAGGAACCCATGACAGTTCACGATGTAACAAGTTTCCTTGGTTTAGATCATTATTACCATAGATTTGTTGAAGGTTATTCTAAGATTTTTGAACCACTAAGTGACTTGTTGAAAAAGAACAAACTGTGGAACTGGATGGAGAAGTGCCAAGTAAAGTTATGGAAATTGAAGCATATACTTGTGTCAGTACCTGTTTTGAAATTAGAAAGCTTTGAGAATTCATTTGAAGTGCGAAAGGATGCTTCATATTTCACCATTGGAGGAGTTTTGTCATAGGAAGTTCATCTAGTGGCCTATGAGAGAAAAAATCTACAAGATCACGAATGAAGGTACCTTATTGATGAGAAAGAGATGACCATGGTTGTGCATTTCCTACAAACATGGAGGAACTACTTATTAGGCAAGCCATTTGTTGTGAAGATGGAAAATGTGGAAATGAGCTACTTTTCCACCCAACTGAAGTTGTCACCCAAGCATGAGCAATGGAAATATTTCTTGGCATATTTTGACATGACCATTAAGTATCAACCAAGTAAGTTGAATGCAATTGTGGACACATTAAGGATGAAGGAACAACTTGTATCCTTGGAAGAGGACATGTTGGTGCTCATGGGAAATAAAACACAAGTTTTCATAGACTCATAAGATAATATCAAGGTGGGATTACATAAGGATCTCGTAGCTTTGAACATCATGAGGTAGGTGAAGGAAGGAAAAACATGGAAGTTTTGGATGGAAAATGGTTTCTTTTACTTTGGTGAGCGCATCTATGTACCTAATTAGTTTAACCTTTAGAAAGAGCTCTTAAGGGATTGTCATGATTTGCCTTAGGTTGGCCACCTAGGACAATGAAGAACTATGGCATTGATGGAACAAGGTTACCATTGGGAACATATGAGGAAATATGTGGAATAATACATACCAGACATGACTTGTGTGCCAACAAGACAAGGTAAACAACAGGATGTAAGTCAATCTACTACAACCTTTGTGGTGCTGGAGAAACCTTGGGCAAGTGTCTCGATGGACTTCATCACTTAGCTTTTAGTTGCATAGGGGTATAATGGGATCATTGTAGCAGTCAACCATTTTTCCAATTTATGCCACATATCCAGGTTATGTACAAACTCTCACCCAATCCTAATTTCATTTACAATGCCGAATTTTTAGCGAAATTCCAGAGAAAGGAATGCACTGAGGCAGACCAAACTTACCCTGATTTAATCAAAGGTTGGTGGGGATGTCCATCAAAATTTAGGGCGGATACCCACAGAATTTATGCCACAACCTCTTTGAATGAGTACATGGTTTATGTAGCCATGATGTTGTGCAAACTCTTCGGCAAAAATAATCCCTGTCATTTCCCTGCAGAATGGGTGCCCTTTTTAGAAGAAGCATTAGAAGGATATAGTTTCAACTGGGACAAGATTTTATCTGATAATATAACCAAAGAGGTTTCAGATTACAGAGCTGCAAGAGCCCGAGGTCAACCAATGGCCTTCTACATGTCAGCATTCCTCATGGATGCAATTTGTTTTATGACTCCATTTCCCTTAATGAATTGGAGTTGGAACATAACCTGCCCTGAACCCGTTCACGAATATCACTCTGAGCTATGGGAAGAAAATGCAAAAAAATTGTTTTACGGAATTTGCCACTTCGTGGTGATACCCATGCATAAAATGTTTTTTGGTTGTAACCCTCCTCGCATTTCTGAAGCAGTTTCAAATAACCTCAAGCAAATAGAATATTGGTTCATTGAAGAAAGCTTATCCTACATCAGGGTTTATGGGTGCTCAATTCCCCCCTCACGTGCTTCCAAAATTCCTCCCGGATAGACTAGTGTGTAGGGAAGTGGCACACCAAATAGTAAAAGGTGGTATTTGAATAGAGATAAAGGCATCTCAAAAGAAGTCCTGGCCAATATTCCCTGTGCACATCGAGAAATTTTCATTACTAAATTTGGGACATTCTAGGGTGGAAGCAGAAGCACTAGCAGAAATTAAACTAGTAAATATTGAGTACAAAAGGAATGACCCTTATCAATTGGTAAATAAACACTTGATACACTGCAATATGAAATCCTATGAACATGAGGAGTCCCCTTGGGACGACATGTTCAAAGGGACCAAATCTTATCAAGAAGTGTTGGAAAGAGTACAGACACTGTCGTTCGACCTGAAAGTCAGCTTTAGGACCTTTCAAAAGCATCGACATAGTGGTTTGCCCCAAGTACTTCAAGGAGAATAAATTACCCTCCCCCAGGAGCAAGAAAGAGTTCCACCAGGTTTTGAGCAGGAAGCACAAAAAAAGGGAAATCCCAAAAAGGCCCTACACGATACGGAAAGGCCTCCACCAAGCAAAAAGACCGAAGCAAAGAAAAGGTCAGGGAAACCTCCCAAGTCCGGTAATCCTACTCCCACTTCATCACCAAGGGTTGATGTCAACACACCTAAGGCAACAAGAGGGAAAGGATCTATGGAGCTAGGGAGTTCCATAGCCTCCTTAACCCCCTTACAATCTACTTTTGGACTACCACAGACGGGAGCTCTATTTGTTGATGACCTTACCTCCATTCCCATAGATGAGATTCCTCCTTCTGATTATTTTTTCAGTAGGAAAAAGAAAGCCGTCCTGAAACAGGAGATGCACAAAAGGGAAGGGAACATGGTTAAGAAAAATAAAGTCTTGATAGATGGACAAAATTTGGAGGAAGAAGATTTCTCTATAGAGGTAGCAGGTTCCATGGGAGCCATGGCAATAGCAAAATTTTTTACCGTGGGAAAAATCATAACAAGGATAAAGAAGAGTGATAAAATAATAGCACAATTATGAGAGAAATTAAAGAATGTTGAGGAGAGCATTAGAGAAGAAATGAGTAAAATCTTGGAGCAAACAAGGGCGGCCGAAAGATTAGAAGTTCAATCACTCAAAACGAGTTTGGATGAAATGAGCCAGGAAATACAAACAAATCAGCTACAGATTACTCAACAAAAGGAGCACGTAGAACAGTTGCAGGCTAGACTAATATCAATGGAAGATAATATTATAGACCTAAAATCTTTCCAGGCCTAGTCACTGGAAGTGCATTAAAAAATAGAAGTTGAACAACAAAAAATGATTTCCAAGATAGAAATTTTTCATAATTACTTTCAAGGAGTAAATAATGCCTTTGATAATATTATCCCGAGGGAAAAAGAAGCCAAAGAAACGAGGATTACTCTCCAAAAGGAAATTATATATTCGACAGGTGAAGAGGTACCCAAAACTACGAAAGTATCAACCACAGAGCAAATCAGAGGCGACATCATGCTCAAGCTATGGGAGAACAACATAACTGAAAGCAAAAGAATAGCCAAAGAAATCAGAGATGACTGTGAATAAGTTTTTGATATTCTAGACAAAGGGTCATTAAATATTGGAAAAGGCCAGTGTACATGACTTTTGGGACAGATCAATATTGTAGGCCATCAATTAAATTTTAGGGAAAATTTGAGTGAAATCCAAATGGAAATTTCACAACTAAGAAAAATCGATGTCACCCTAATGGATAGGTTGTTAGTTGAGCCTAACTTGAAGCTAAAGTCAATAAAGTTTACAGATAAAGGATTTGATGACCGTCTTTCAAAGATTCAGAGAAAGGTTTATCTGTTCGAGGCAAGAGATTTTCCATAACCCCCCAGAAATTTTACACAGTTCCTGGAGAAATGCATTAAATGTATCGAATCAAAAGAAGGAGAGTCATAGACAAAGTAAAAGTATTATTTGGAAGGGCTTTACTTCCCATAAAATGGAAAAATGAAGAAGATCATGAAAACGGTTTTGGATCTACTTTTTAACAAATAGTTAGTCTCTAAGAATTAGGAACTCACCAACCATCCTAAGATTGGTGGTTTTGTATAAATGTAATTTTTCAAGACTAAGAAAAGGCTTTTTTCTGGAGGGATTGTAAAGAGATAACTTCATTTTTCCTGAATTAATACAATATAGATTGAAGATTCCAGATACGGTCAAGCCTGAGTTATGTGTTTCTCTGTCATTCTATTTTTTATTCCATACTTTCGTTTGAAGTGTTTCATGTGGTAATTTCTATTATAGTAATTAAAACAATCAGATTATCTAATCGTTTGCAGTTTTTCCTCTGTATCAGCTTTCAGCGGATATAAGACCTATGAATGTTTTAGGACTCTGAAATTGTATGCTTCTGCAAAGTTATCATCCGTTTTCTTGTATTAACTTAAAATGAGATTCTTCTTAAATTGATTCCTCATTTTTGTTATACAACTACATGTTTCCTTTTTCTTCATTCCGTCCACTGTCTCCTTTAAAATTTGACTTAGATACTAGAAAAGGCCTTTATTTCTGTTATACTTTTAATTCATAATTTGGAAGTTCTATTTTTATAATTTTGAACCAGATATTTGCGACCCTCTAAAATATTCTTGATTTACAAAAAATAAACCCTCAGCTTTCATGACTGTTCCAGTTACCAGACAGCCCAATATAGAACCTGGTCTATCAGATCAAACAATCATTACGTTAAACCTATTCAATACCATCTTACAAACAATAAATACATGGGTAGAACTTGAAAGATCATGGGCTACAATTGAAAGGGATATTAGCATTCAAGAACAATGGGAAGCTATACAGAGATAGTTAAGGAATCAACCGTGATCTCATTTTCCTTTAAACTTTCTCTTTTTACCCATTAATTATCTCTACCTTTTTTGGATTCCTTGACGGTATACTTTAGAGCCTTAAAGTATAAACTCAGGAACAACATCTTTTTGGCGTTGTTGCCGGGAAATGAAGAAACGAATCTTTTCCTTGGGAAGAACGACATTGACACTTTCTTTCTTTGATAGTGAACAAAGATTGAAAAACCTTCTAATGCTAATTTTATCTTTCACTTGGCGAATCCACATTTTTTAAACTGGCTTCTAGCCGAAAGAACACCAGAAAGAACCCGGACGACAAACAAACTTCGCCAGTTTCTGATTCGGAATTTTTTTTAAAAACAAGAAGATCTCTCAGACAAACCATTTCACTGACACATGTCATCTGTCGACCAAATTCTTCATGGTTGAAAGTTAGAGGAACACTTGAGAGATCCCTCTCCCTCCCCCTGTCGATCGATACACGCTCTTTTCCCGAAGTCCACACTCCTACTACCGAACGATTCGACGAATGTCTTGTGTATCCTGGTTTAAACCCCATCAGTTCTCCAATATATTCATCTTACAAGCCTGGAGAAACAAGTTCTCTTCTTCTTAGGCCTTCTTTTTCCAATTTCCTATGCTTTGACGATCAGTTCCCCACAACCTTCCTATCACATTCAAGTACAACCCCAGTTTCAATCTCAAATCTATCAATGGCTGCACACGGAGGTGCGGGGGCTGGAGGCGGTGCTGTAGGTGGTGCCGTAGGTGGCCAAGTACCACTCCCTGGAATTTTTGCTAAGGTGGCTGCCAGATATGCCCCTCTTGTCCTCCCGGTTCCCCTACATGACCTTCCGGAGAATTACATGAAAAATCTCCCAAAATTTACAGGGGAAGGCGAGTTAACCGCACAAGAGCACATCAATTTCTTTGACCAATTCACCGATATCCTAGGACTCGAACACAAAGATGTCTACTCCAGGCTCTTAGTACAAACTTTCGAAGGGCAGGTCAGAACCTGGTTTCGAGGCTTAGCAGCGGGATCTTTAAGGTCATACGATGAACTCGAAAGTGATTTCATCAGGTAATGGGGGGAAAGAAAATATCACCTCTATTATTTGACGGAGTTTGGGGCTCTTAGAAAGAAAAATTCGGAACCAGTTCTCAAATTCAACCAAAGATTTAATAAATTGTATGATAAAATTCCCATCGAGGTCAAACCTTCTCAGCCTGCAGGGAAAGTAACTTTCACTAGAGCTTTCGACCTCGATTTCGCCTTACTATTGAGAGAGAGGAGATCAGTAGACCTCACCAAGATGAAAGACGATGCACTAGAAATCGAATCAAACATGATGGCTTCAGGAAAGCTAAAAGCCAAAACGGAGGTTCGGAACAAAGAAAATAGAAGATACAGAGAACAAGGAGGATCTTCAGGGTCGGGAAGATCTTTGGGAGACAAAATGGACGACATGGCTAGGATAATTAAAGAACTGTCTAATAAGATTTCAAAAATGGAATTAGAGTAGACTAAAAACGACCATTTTCCAAGAAAACATTTCAGAAGGAATCCCAATCCTCAAATCCCACAAAGACAGATTAAAAATGAGGATTAGAAAATTCCAACTCCCTTCAAGAGTGAAAACTTCAATGGACAGGAAGATTTAGAAGATATTGAGGAATTAGAGGAAGAGATATATCAATCTGGGTGATGATGAGCCACAACCATATTTATCAAGACAAGATTATGAAAAATTCTTAAATAAAGAAAATAGATTGGAAAATGACCTAAATGATAGTACTTCTGAATATTTGACCTACCAGGGTATTGCTGATGGTATAATGGCAGAGCTTCAATAGAAGTACAATCTAAGGCCTAGAAACAAGAGTGTTATGATCACCCAAAAGAAAAAGATCTTTCTGAGGAGTGAGACAGACGAAATAGTTTCAAAAGATGTTGAAAAATAGATTGTAAAAACCTACCAAACGTACCCACAACCTACCAAGACTAAGTTAGCTGAAACACTTGCAGTCAAAACACCGAAAGTGAAATCTCCTGCAACCGAAACAAAACCTTCACCATAAAAGAAAGATGATAAGAAGGGAGTCGAAGCCCAAAACGTTGAGACTGACAAAATTGTGGGAAATTTCAATCTGGAAAATGAAATCAATAAAATCAAGATCCCCATACCTCTTGTTGAGCTAGAAAAAAATCCAACGTACAGAAAACAAATTGCCAAATTGATTAGTTTTTTGGAAGATGAAAGCCAAGCCGACGTCATTAACTTAGAAGATGACAAGCCGAACATAGTTTTTGGCCCTCATTTTGAAGGCGCCAAAGACATTGTTGCTCCCTTCTATATCATGTTAACCTTGCTCGACCAACTACTCCATAACTGTATGCTTGATTCTGGAGCATCCAACAACGTAATGCCTAAAGCCATTATGGATAAATTGGGTCTTGAAATTACTAGGCCTTATGGAGATTTATATTCTTTCGATTCTAGAAAAGTTAAATGTATAGGCATCATTAAAGACTTCGTGGTAAGTCTGGCTCAAATACCAGCGAAAAGCATTCTAATGGACGTAGTGGTCGCCAATATCCCTCCGAAATATGGTATGTTGTTATCTAGAGCCTAGGGTGCCAAGCTTGGGGGCTCCCTCTAGCTTGACATGACATATGCTATGATCCCAGTTTTTGGAGGACAGTTCACACGCATGTACAGAGAGACCAGGTTAGTGTTCACGGTAAGTGATCCACGCAACCCAAATAATCACCCTGTATATATTGCTGATCAGGATCTAGGTAATTGTATTTTATCCATTGACGATGATATTGTTTTAGGTGTAGAGGAAAGTTGTACAGAAGAAAAAACAAAAAAAGAAAAAAATAAACAAAATGTATATAGCATTGGTGTGTGGAAGATGTTTTTTGATGGCACTTCATCTTACCTTGGAGCCGGAGCAGGGGAACTCCTTGTGGCCCCTGATAATCAATTTGTAATCCCTTTTTCCTATAGACTTCAGTGGAATGTGGACCACACTAATAATGTATGCGAGTATGAAGCCTTAATATTAGGGTTAGAAGATGCCAAGAGAATGAAAAAAAAAAACCTCAAAATCTTTGGTGATGTCGAGCTAATCGTAAAACAGGTAAACCGATAGTACCAAGCCAAACATCCTAGGCTGAGGTCTTACAGAAATTGCGTCTGGGATCTGATTGAAAATTTCTTCTCCTCTATCAAAGTCCACTACATTCCAAGAACTGAAAACCAACAGGTCGATGCGTTAGCCAAAGAAGTCTCAACCTTCACACCTCCCACCTCTTTCAAACTAAAATATCATATACAAATGAGACATCGACCTTCCATACCAAATAACATACAACACTGACAAGTTTTTGAGGATGATGAACAACTGCGTAAATTTTTGGAATCAATAGAAGAGTTTGTTGAAACTCATGCCAACCAAGAAAACCAAAATGATCCTGTTTGGATCATGCAGGAAGGGGAAGACCCTCGGGAATTTCACGATAAAATCGCCAATCATCGTATGCTTGTTCTAAAAAATAATCAGATCCCCAAGGGCCTAATTCCCTTGGAAAGGTTATTCAATCAAGATGATATCCCTTTAAGATCTACCTTACAACCACAACCTGAAGAGGTTGAGGACTGTGACATAGGTACCAAAGAAAACCCTCGGTTGGTGAAACTATCCAAATACCTGCCCCCAGAAACCAAAAGTAAATACGTTGAGTTGCTTAGAAAGTATAAAGACGTTTTCTCTTGGTCTTACGACGAATTGAGAACTTATGATACTTCTATAATTGAACATAAAATTCCTCTGAAACCTGGTGTCAAGCCTTTTAAACATAAACTTAGACAGATAAACCCTATTCTTCTACCAGTAATTGAAAAGGAAGCCAAAAAACTCTTGGATGCTAAAATCATTGTCCCACTAAGATATTCTGAGTGGGTGGCTAATTTAGTCCCAGTAAGAAAGAAAAATGGCGAAATCAGACTGTGTGTCGATTTTAGAAACCTGAACTGATCATCAGTCAAAGACAATTATCCATTGCCTAAGATGTACCATGTTTTAGAGAGAGTAGTTGGAGCTAACAGAATGCCAATGATTGATGGTTTTTCAGGTTACAATCAAATCAAAGTACACCATGATGATAAGGAGAAAATGACTTTCACTACCCCTTGGGGTACCTTCATGTACGATAAAATGCCTTTTGTCTTGATGAATGAAGGGGCCACCTTCTAGTGAGACATGGACATCGCCTTCATGGGTGAGAAAGATAAATTCATTGTTATCTATCTCGATGATCTGACCGTGTTTTCAAAATTTGATACAGAACATCTAGTGCACCTAAAATTTTTTTTCGAGAAATGTCGTAAGTTTGGTTTGTCCCTCAATCCCAGAAAATCTCACTTCACTATGCAAGAAGGTAAGCTATTAGGTCATGTGGTGTCAAAAGACAGAATCAAAATCGATCCTAAAATAATTGAGGCTATAGATACTATAAATATCCCTAGAAATGTAAAAGAAGTCCAATCCTTCCTAGGTAAAATAAATTTCTTGAGAAGATTTATCCCTAACTTCACTGAAATTGTGAAGCTGATCACAGATATGTTGAAAAAGGATAGTGACATGAAGTGGACAAGTGAAGCCAAAGCATCTTTTCAACGAATCAAAAAATTTATCAGTGAAGCGCCAGTCTTAGCAAGTCCTGATTACACAAAAGAATTTCTGATTTTTTCCTTCACTTCGGAACACACTATCGCGGTTGTATTGTTACAGAAAAACGAAGAAGGCTTTGAACAACCCGTTGCTTTTTTCAGTAAAATTATGAGAGACGCTGAGTTGAAATATAATATACTAGAAAAACAAGCTTACGCAATGGTAAAGGCTCTCAAAGATTTCAGAACGTACGTATTACATTCAAAGATCATAGCCTATGTTCCTACAAGTTCAGTCAAAGACATACTGGTTCAGCCAGATAGTGATGGGAGAAGAGGCAGATGGTTAGCTAAGATTCAGGAGTTCGATCTTGAAGTCAAACCAACGAAACTCATTAAAGGCCAAGGTTTGGCTAAATTTTTGGCCGAATCCAACTTGCAAGCACTTGGAATAAATCAGCTACAAGAAGACGAGAGTTCTCTAGAAATAAATGAACTCGATTTCACTACTCCTACGGTTGAGATAGAAGACAGGTTTTCTTCTTCAGTCTGGTATCATGATATTATTTCCTATCTATTGACCCTTCAATGTCCCAATGAATTAACCCCATCTAAATCTAGGACACTGAAGCTGCATGCTATAAAATATTGTATTATAGACGGAAAACTATTTTGGAAGGACCCCCTGGGTTTTTTGCTGAGCTGCTTGGTCGAGACTGAAACCGAAAAGGTTATAGATGAGTTCCATGAGGGAGTGTGTGGAGGACACCACGCTTGGCGAGCCACAACTTATAAAATCTTAAGAGCTAGATATTACTGGCCCAAACTTTTCACATATGTAAATACTAAAGTCCGAGCTTGTGTTCCATGTTAGTTGTTTACAAGTAAACAAAAAATCCCAGCTTTACCTCTAATTCTAGTTAAATTCGAAGCCCCTTTTCAGCAGTGGGGCCTCGATTTTATCGGAGAGATTCACCCACATTCCAGTGCTCAGCACAAGTGGATCCTAACCGCAATGGAATATTTTACTAAGTGGGTGGAAGCTATTCCCACGAGAAACACGACTGACACAGTTGTAATCAACTTTCTGGAAGAAAACATTTTATCCATATTTGGCTGTCCCCGAAAAATAGTCACCGACAATGCACAAGCGTTCAAATCGATGGCTATGGTAAGATTTTGTCAAAAATTCATCATCATATTAGGACACTCCACAACTTATTATCCGCAGGGCAACGGTTTAGCTGAATCATCTAACAAAAGTCTGACAACTGTGATTAAAAAAATATTGACTGACAACAAGAAGACATGGCATATTCATTTGAAATACGCTCTATGGGCTAACAGGATAAGTACCAAAAGGGAAATCAGAATGTTCTCTTTTCAGATAGTATATGGCACTGATGTTATCTTACCAATCAATCTTGCTCTACCAGTAATGAAAATATGGAAAGATTTGAACGAAGAACCTAACGAAATTACCAGAAGAGCAAACCAGTTGGTCGAAGTTCAGCAAAATAGGATTGAAGTAAACGAAAAGTTGCAGAGATATTAGGATAGGATGAAGGCTTTGTTTGATCAGAAGGCTAAGGATAGAGATTTCCTCCCTAGAGATCTGGTACTAAAATGGGAAGCCAGAAGAGAAGACGCTAGAAAACACGAAAAATTTGACTCGATCTGGTCCAGCCCTTATAGAGTCTCAACCTCAAAAGGAGAAAATGTTTTTTCAATAGAAAATCTAAATGGAGATATTCTAAGCACCCCTGTAAATGGGTGATATCTTAAACACTACATGTAGTAATATGTTTTCGAACTTTAATTATATATACCGGTTTGTTTTCACATTTTCTTTATAGTAACATTGCTTTTGTTAAAAATAAATAATAATAAATAAAAATAAATAAATAAATAAAAAATAAAATAAAATAAAATAAAAATAAAATTATTTAATATTTTTCAGAGCATGTAAATACAAAGCAGTTCAAATCTAGCAGTTCTCAGAGTTAGTATGAGTGTGTTTGACAGTTATCAGTTGTTCGCAGGAAAAGCATCAGGACTCAAGAGACCAATTATACTACACGGGTAATCTGCATGGATAACCCTGATAAATATTTGCCCAAAAGGTAATGAGGAAACGATCTTCTGGCTGTAAGTACGAATAAATTTTAAGGTATGAACTCTGACCCAAGAACATGAATTAAAAATATCCTAAGAGGTACAAGTGAACGAGTTGCTGATTTTTTTTATATATAAAAATATAAAAATATATAAAAACTTAAAAAAAATAAAAAAAAATAAAAGAAATAAAATTTTATATAAATAAAATGATTAATACTCGTTAGCACTCCCAAGTTTCGAGGTTCTCTCACCTTTCCACTTCGATCACCATCAATCTTACTCTTCACCTAATCTTGTTTTTCTCCCTTTAAGTCTCATCTTAATTTCGGAAATGTTCAAACTAACTTTCGAAGCAAAGATAGGCAAAATCCTCTGTTTTTCCTAAGCCTTGGATGAACTGGAAGTATGTCTGGGCTAATCTTAACCTTTTTAGTCCTTCTACTAGAAGTAAATAGATCGTTTTCTCTCAAGTGAAGTCCCAAATAATAAAAAAAAGGGTTAATAATTTTTCCCTGAGATTCTCCATAAAGTTAGAGTGTTTGAGGGCCAAAAGTAGATCAATCCAGAGCTTTTTAATAAGTTGACAAACCTTTGCAAAAAAAAAAAGAAGCAAAAATTTTCCCTGAGTATGTTACATACTTATTGATTGCCCCCAATTCATAACAAATATGTATAGAAAGAGATGGTGAAAGGAAATTCGTTATCGATTGCCCCCATTTGATATAAAGAGATGATGGAAGGAAATTCATTATATGACTGCCCTCGTCTCAACATTTAAATGCTAAAATTAATGAAGTGGTGAAAGGAAATTCAATGTGGAAAATCCGATAACTCACCGGGGTACTGAAAAGGCCCGCTGGCAGTGAAGCAATGTCTCCATAGCGTACAAGGCTTTTATACACAAATTGCAAGATGATCTGGTATTTTTCTTCTCTTGACCAGATTACACTCTAAGATTATGGAATTCCAAATTATAATCTAAGAGTCTCTCGATGCGAATACGATCAAATAAAAACTGGTAGAACCACTAATCTTGTTTTGATTATCTTGCACAAGGTTGAGGTCGGTTTTAGAAAGGGAAATCCAAGTGATCCTATTTTGAGATTGTCAAATGCTTTGGTTTGGAAAATTTTACGAATTTAAGGTTGGGATCTTTATCCCCTTAGTAGTTTTCACAGCTATGTCTCACAGACCGAAATAACTGACCCCATTTACCCAATAAAAGGCACTAAGTTTGCCCATTCTCCTCGTCCCGCAAGGAGATGAGGTCCCCAATTGGAGCCTATGTTGAAGCTAGGTTTGAAAATTTTCACCTTTAAAACTAAATTTTTTCTCTTTCAGGATTTGGTTTTTCATAAGGTATAATCCTCACTATCAGTCCAAAAGACCGGTACCGAAGTCCCGAAAAGTTTTCTTTTCTTCGTTATAATTAAAGATAGAAATCTCAAGTGTTATTAAAGTCTAGACGCACGTTCTGTAAAGTACTTCAAATCACGATAAATTAAAACCCCAAAGGAGTTAATTAATCAAAATTTTTTTAACCTTTCGGGATTCGGGGTTTTCTCAGAACATTATCTTTTCAATACATTTCGAATTGAGAAATCCCGATTCCTGATTTCCTGAAAGAAGTGAAAGTCAGTCTTAATCCTAATTAATTAATTTAAAACTAATCTCACCGCGATTTCAGGATTCGGGGTTTAGTGGTGACATACCTCATGTAGTCGCGATCCCGAAACCCCAAAATGCGAAGTCCTAACTCAATACGGAAGTTAAGGCTTAAATATAATCTCATCGCGATTTCGAGATTCGGGGTTTAGTGGTGACATACCTCATGTAACCGCGATCCCCGAAACCCCAAAACGCGAAGTCTCGACTCAATACCGAAGGATCTCCGAAACCCCAAAGCGCGAAGGTGTGACTCAATACCGAATTTTAAAGAGAACTAACTTCATTTTAAAAATACATTTAATGGTAATTGAACTTCTTAAGTACTTTCTTTTCGGCCTTCGTCAAAAGAAGTTTTTTGAATGTTGATTTTAGAATTTCCGAAATACGACCACATTAATAACGGATAGATCGTGATTTCTGCAACACAAATGTGTATTTCAAAAATATTCTTTGCATTAAAGGTATTAAATTCTTAACAGTTGTGTCAGTACTTTCACCATAAAATGAGTTAAAAGAAAACTAGAGGTTTGTGTTTTGAAACTTATTCTCATTTTTTCTATCAAAAGTAGGATAATATAGCCGAGCTTTCACACCTCTCTTCTGTGACAGGTTTTTGTTCCAATACGAAGTCATGGCACCAAAGAAGGGACCCAAGAAGAGTGAAGATACAACTGAGATTTCCAGCCCAGAGGGAGATGTCATATCAGACACCACACCACATGTTATCGACTCAATTAGATTGTGGAGACAAATTTATGAAAATCTGGACTGCGAGATGAGAAATTCCCCTAACGATTCCGAGAATCACCTTCCGGACATAGCTGAATCAGAACTTCACAAAATTGCAGCACACCCACAGCTCATGGCGTACAACGACATGATCAGTTGGGCTTTGGACAAGGTTGATATTCTGACGAGAAGAATTTTAAATGATCAAGGAGCCATTATTGGTTCATTCAGACCTGAACATATCCAGGATATGTACAATCTCTCACCCAATCCTAATTTCATTTACAATGTCGAATTTATAGCGGAATTCCAAAGAAAGGAATGCACTGAGGTAGACCAAACTTACCCTGATTCAATCAAAGGTTGGTGGAGATGTCCATCAAAATTTAGGGCCGATACCCATGGAATTTATGCCACATCCTCTTTGAATGAGTACATGGTTTATGTAGCCATGATGCTGTGCAGACTCTTCAACAAAAAGAATCCATGTCATTTCCCCACAGAATGGGTGCCCTTTTTAGAAGAAGCATCAGAAGGATATAGTTTCAACTAGGACAAGATTTTATCTGATAATATAACCAAAGAGGTTTCAGATTACAGAGCTGCAAGAGCCCGAGGTCAACCAGTGGCCTTCTACATGTCATCATACCTCATGGATGCAATTTGTTTTATGACTCCATTTCCCCTGATGAATTGGAGTTGGAACATAACCTACCCTGAACCCATTCACGAATATCACTCTGAGTTGTGGGAAGAAAATGCAAAAAATTCATTTTACGAAATTTTCCACTTCGTGGTGATGCCCATGCATAAAATGTTTTTCGGCTGTGACCCTCCTCGTATTTCTGAAGCAGTTTCAAATAACCTCAAGCAAATAGCAGATTGGTTCATTGAAGAAAGCTTCTCCTACATCAGGGTTTATGGGTGCTTAATCCCCCCTCACGCGCTTCCAAAATTCCTCCCGGATAGACTAGTGTGTAGGGAAGTGGCACACCAAATAGTAAAAGGCGGTATTGGAATAGAGATAAAGGCAGCTCAAAAGAAGTCTTGGCCAATCTTCCCTGTGCACATCGGGAAATTTTCATTACTAAATTTGGTACATTCTAGGGTGGAAGCAGAAGCACTCGAAGAAATTAAACTAGTAAATATTGAGTACAAAAGGCATGACCCTTATCAATTGGTAAATAAACACTTGATACACTGCAATATGAAATCCTATGAACATGAGGAGTCCCCTTGGGATGACATGTTCAAAGCGACCAAATCTTATCAAGAAGTTTTGGAAAGAGTACAGACACTGTCGTCCGACCTACAAGTCAGCTTTAGGACCTTTTAGAAGCATCGATGGAGTGGTCTTCCCCAAGTACTTCAAGGAGAAGAAATTACCCTTCCCCAAGAGAAAGAAATCATTCCACCAGGTTTTGAGTTGGAAGCACAAAAAAAGGGAAATCCCAAAAAGGCCCTACAGGATACGGAAAGGCCTCCACCAAGAAAAAAGACCGAAGCAGAGAAAAGGTCAGGGAATCCTCCCAAGTCCGGTAAGCCTACTCCCACTTCATCACCAAGGGTTAATGTCAACATGCCTAAGGTAACAGGAGGGAAAGGATCTATAGAGATAGGGAGTCCCATAGCCTCCTTAACCCCCTTACAATCCACTTTTGGACTACCACAGACGAGAGCTCTATTTGTTGATGACCTTACCTCTATTCCCAGAGATGATATTCCTCCTTCCGATTATTTTTTTAGTAGGAAAAGGAAGGCCGGCCTGAAACGGGAGATGAATAAAAGGGAAGGGAACATGGTTAAGAAAAATAAAGTCTTCATAAATGGACAAAAATTGGAGGAAGAAGATTTCGCTACAGAGGTAGCAGGTTCCATGGGAGCCATGGAAACAAATTTTTTTTTTACCGTGGGAAAAATCATAACAAGGATAAAGAAGAGTGATAAAATCATAGCACAATTACGAGAGAAATTAAAGAATGTCGAGGAGAGCATTAGAGAAGAAATGAGTAAAAGCTTGGAGCAGATAAGGGCGACCGAAAGATTAGAAGTTCAATCACTCAAAACGAGTTTGGACGAAATGAGCCAGGAAATACAAACAAGTCAGCTATAGATTACTCAGCAAAAGGAGCATGCAGAACAGTTGCAGGCTAGACTAATATCAATCGAAGATCAGATTATAGACCTAAAAGCTTTTCAGGCCCATTCACTGGAAGTGCATTCAAAAATAGAAGTTGAACAACATAAATTGATTTCCAAGATAGAAATTGTTCATAATTACTTTCAAGGAGTAAATAATTCCTTTGATAATATTATCCTGAGGGAAAAAGAAGCCAAAGCAGTGAGGATTACTCTCCAAAAGGAAATTACATATTCGATAGATGAAGAGGTACCTAAAACTACGAAGGTATCAGCCACAAAGCAAAATTAGAGGCGACATCATGCTCAAGCTATGGGAGACCAACATAACTGAAAGAAAAAGAATAGCCAAAGAAATCAGAGATGACTGTGAAGAAGTTTTTGATCTTCTAGAAAAAGGGTCATTAAATATTGGAAAAGGCCAGTGTACGTGACTTTTGGGACAGATCAATATTGTCGGCCATCAATTAAATTTTAGGGAAAATTTGAGTGAAATCCAAATGGAAATTTCACAACTAAGAAAAATCGATGTCACCCTAATGGACAGGTTGTTAGTTGAGCCTAACTTGAAGCTACAGTCAATAAAGTTTACAGATAAAGGAGTTGATGACTGTCTTTCTAAGATTCAGAGAAAGGTTTATCTGTTCGAGGCAAGAGATTTTCCAGAACCCCCGAGAAATTTTACACAGTTCCTGGAGAAATGCATTAAATGTATCGAATCAAAAGAAGGAGAGTCATCGACAAAGTAAAAGTATTATTTGGAAGGGCTTTACTTCCCATAAAATGGAAAAATGAAGAAGATCATGAAAACGGTTTTGGATCTACTTTTTAACAAATAGTTAGTCTCTAAGAATTAGGAACTCACCAACCGTCCTAAGATTGGTGGTTTTGTATAAATGTAATTTTTCAAGACTAAGAAAAGGCTTTTTTCTGGAGGGATTGTAAAGAGATAACTTCGTTTTGCCTGAATTAATACAATATAGATTGAAGATTCCAGATCTGGTCAAGCCTGAGTTATGTGTTTCTCTGTCATTCTATTTTTTATTCCATACTTTCGTTTGAAGTGTTTCATGTGGTAATTTCTATTATAGTAATTGAAACAATCAGATTATCTAATCGTTTGCAGTTTTTCCTCTGTATCAACTTTCAACAGATATAAGACCTATGAATGTTTTAGGACTCTGAAACTGTATGCTTATGCAAAGTTACCATCCGTTTTCTTGTATTAACTTAAAATGAGATTCTTCTTAAATTGATGCCTCATTTTTGTTATACAACTACATGTTTCTTTTTTCTTCATTCTGTCCACTGTCTCCTTTAAAATTTGACTCAGATACTAGAAAAGGCCTTTATTTATGTTATACTATTAATTCATAATTTGGAAGTTCTATTTTTATAATTTTGAACCAGAAATTTGCGACCCTTGAAAATATTCTTGATTTACAAAAAAGAAACCCTCAGCTTTCATGACTGTTCCAGTTACCAGACAACCCGATATAGAACCCGGTCTATCAGATCAAACGAGCATTGCATTAAACCTATTCAGTGCCATCTTACAAACAACAAATACATGGGTAGAACTTGAAAGATCATGGGTTTCAATTGAAAGGGATATTAGCATTCAAGAACAATGGGAAGCTATACAGAGACAGTTAAGGAATCAACCGTGATCTCAATTTCCTTTAAACTTTCTCTTTTTACCCATTAATTATCTCTACCTTTTTTGGATGCCTTGATGGTATACTTTAGAGCCTTAAAGTATAAACTCAGGAACAACAATTCACAAAATGGTTTTGGAAATAATTGTTTAGGAAAGTCAGAACCAAGTTGTTGATGAGTTCAAGCTATCATCCGCGGACCCATAGGAAGACATAACATATCAGTTGTCTCTTGGAGAGTTACTTAAGGAATTTTGTGTGGGTAGACCAAACAAAATAGCTAGAGTTGTTGGATGTTGTCCATTTTATTTACAATATTCAAAAACGTTTTGTGATGGGATACAATCCATTTGAGTTGGAAAATGGGAAACAACCATTGACATTTCATACATTTCTACATGGATACTATGGGCACAACCCATCAGCCTTGGAGTTCATGAAAGGATAGTAGGATATATTTGATATGGCTTGCATTTAGTTGACAATTATGATGGAATGGATGAAGCATTGGGAAAATCGTGATAGGAGGGATGCATAATTCCAATTGGGTGACTTGGCCTTGCTTAAGTTGGGCAGAGAACAATTCAAGCCACCCAGTGGCATGACTAGTGTGTTACTGCAAAGGTTTGAAGTTTCATTCAAAGTACTTGAGAAGATTAACAATGTCACCTACAAATTAGAGCTACTACACCACATGAGAGATCACCATCTAAATTTCAATATAAGTCAATTGAAGTATTGTAGGATTTATGAAGGTGATGTTCATAGGCCTCCACCATGTTGAGCTCCTACATTGATCATAGACAAACTCGAGTTGGAAGTGGAGGAGATACTTGCACATAGGACCTCCCTCTTCAGAAAAAATCGAAGGCATGAGTACTTTTTCTACTGGAATTACAGAATTGAAGAGGATAATAATTGGGAAAGGTGGGAGGCATTGTGGTAGTATGAAGACAAGGTTAGAGAATTTGAGAAATTGAATCTTGGAGTACTTATACATGTGTTTGTTGGATGTTGCCAAGATGAGAATAAGTTTAGTGGGGGAGGATGTAAGACCTCCACTTACAGATGGTAGTAGGTGTTAATGTTTATGCCATTATTATAGTTCTTTGCATTTCAATAGATAAGAGAAACATAAGAACAAGATCACTGAGAAATACACATTCACAAGAGACACAACATTTATCCTGG
>SNQJ01S0155168.1:44658-67142 GCA_010110895.2 Picea sitchensis
ACACATTATTATGTCTAAATTATTAAGAAAAAATATACTTCTTTAAAATATATATACTAAACATTATTGTCCCAAGATTTATCATTTTTATCCTTTTAGTTTATTAGTATGGTAAGATAATTATTTAAGTAAGATAATTATTACAAATTATTATGTCTAAATTATTAAGAAAAAATATACTTCTTTAAAATATATATACTAAACATTATTGTCCCTATTGCACACCAAGATTTATCCTTTAACTTATTAGTGTGGTAAGATAATTATTACAAATTATTATGTCTTAATTATTAAGAAAAAATATTCTTCTTTAAAATATATATACTAATCCTTTAACTTATTAGTGTGGTAAGATAATTATTACAAATTATTATGTCTTAATTATTAAGAAAAAATATACTTCTTTAAAATATATATACTAAACATTATTGTCCCTATTGCACACCAAGATTTATCCTTTAACTTATTATTGTGCTAAGATAATTATTACAAATTATTATGTCTAAATTATTAAGAAAAAATATTCTTCTTTAAAATATATATGCTAAACATTATTGTCCCTATTGCACACTAAGATTTAGCCTTTAACTTATTAGTTTGTGTTGAATAAAAGAATCATGTGTGTTTATTCAAAAAATTTAAGCTTTATTCTTAGATTGATGACAAAATTTCAAGGAATGATGATGATGATGGTTAACATCTATTGTAATCAAATTTGGTTTATTGGACCTTAATAAAGGTAAAGAATTAATTGTTTTGCTTTAGAATTTTATCTATGTGCTAGAAAAACTTTAAGAGAAGCATTCCTAAATCAGTATAGTTTTGATGAGTTAAAAGGATTCAATATTTTGAAACTGTGATTTAATGTGGGTGTATGCAGAACATTCTAAGAGAAAATAATTTTTATCTTCAACCCTCTTAGTGTGAAAAAGATGACAAATTCTTTCGACCCATGATGTTTTAAGAACTTTCCAATGCCCTGATTCACTATGGAGCTAATCAGAGTTTATTCTTATTTTAGCAATGTTTATTTTCTTCTTTACACTAGTCAAATCAAAGAGATACTTTTGATCTTCTATATTATGGTTGATCACTTCCTTATAGTATCTTAATTTTCTTTTATTCTCTAATTATTTATCACGCCACAATTTCTCCTTAAATTTATATGTAATAATATTTTTAATATTATCGCTATTCTACAGAGTGACCTCTTTCTTGATTCCCTGATGATTTATGCCAACCTCACTTGAGTTGCAAGTGGTTTTTACTAGAGTTTGAAGAAATCTTAGGAATCCTCTTGCCTTCATGTTGTTTATCATGTTCTTGTACATTAGGCTCCTTGTCATAGTCTTGCTCCCAATGGGGGAAAAACTTGCTTCTATGAGGAGGATAGGATAAGGTGTATTTCCTTTCATTTTGAGATCATAAGTTATAAAACACTTTTGGATTTTCTCTATCTTTCTTCATGATTCTCTAGAGATGTTGTCGCCCCAAACTTCACAACCATATAAGATAACAAGAGTGGTGAGAGTCTTAAACAAGAGTTTCTTCTTATATCGTACCCAAAGGTCTATTGATTTACAACTGTTTTCAAGTCCATACTAAGCTTTCCACCCTCCATTTATCATTTTCTTAATGCTATAGTTTTAATTACACTTGTGATGACCCATAACTCAATTTGGACAAGACAATCAAAATCCTCAGAGTTGTCAAATTGTTAGGGTATTTATCTATTTGTTTTGATAGGTGAAGACATGTCAGACTACCATGCAACGTCCATTGGACAAAGATCGTGTTCTCCATCTAGATAACCATGATATTCATGTCTTCAACCTAAGACACAACCACAATAAAGTGCTTTGGAATACTCTCGATGTACACTTAAACACCATTTTCCTGGAGAACTTCAATTAAATTAGGAAAATTATGAAACGCCAAATGAAAATCAAGACCACTCAAATCCAATACCATTCAAGGCACTCAAAAGTTGACCACTTAAGCTCTATTCAAGTATAGAGTATTCATTAAGGAATTCACAATATTTTCATAGTTTTGTACATGCCATACCAAAATAAGTTTTGTTTAAGGTTATCAATTCTTCAATACTTACAACTTTTATGGATTAATTTGTTTTACCACACTTGCATTTTTATTCGATATTAAATTTAATGGTATTTCTAATTTTTAAGTTTTAATTTGTTAGACAAATTTATCTACAAAGTTAGTGGAAGAAAAAAAGATTCATATGTAGTAATATAATTAAATTGGTTTTGGAGTATAATCTAAAACTACTTTAATTAGTTAAAACTTGATTTTCTTTGGGCGTAAGAGAAACATATTAATGGCCCAATACTTAGAGGCATCTAGTAAGAACAAAAGTATGTGTCACAAACCTAAGAGAATTTCCCAAAAAAAAATGTTTCATCATCTCTAATCTTGTGGCACTACATTGCCTTAGCCACATTGGTTTGACCAACCTGCACCTACTATAACCAAACTATGCCTCTTCACTTCAAGTCTTCCCATAAATTCACTTTAAGCTATAGTAGTTAGATGCAATGCCAAGTCCTACACAACTTAGATCATCCAATAGTCAACAGATAGGCATACATCCAACCATGGCATTAAAACATCCCATCAATACTTATACTTAGCTAATTTTATAACTTAACCAACACAAGCATACAAGGAATATCAATATCCAATACACATAAGAAACTATAGAAAAAAAAGTATGGACATGCACCAAGACATGTGCCTTAACTCTTTATTATACAGATAATGTTACATGTACAATAAATGAGCACGACCAATCCACATGCGGCTCATTTACATACTACAATTACAATGGGTAACAGCCCACATAATTGTCAATCCAACCCCTAAAGAAACCACAAGCATGCCTCTTGCAAATCCTATTTCCATATCTTCGTCACTTAGCTAATTCAAGTTGATCTATGATGCTTAACCTTGAACTTGACAATTGCATAACTCCTTGATGACTCTACCTCTTATAACTTGATTATGCCTTATCACTTTGAGGCATACACCTACATATATGAGTCTTTCCATGCACTAGCAAGCCCCATCATTCCAAGGTCAATCCAAGTGCCATCCATTGTCATGTCAAACCAATCGTCCACTGAGTTGTTCCAAATTATTCCAAGTCATGTCGAGTTCACCTAGTTTGTCTCAACTCATCTAGGTCATCCTAGTTCATCTTATCCATCCATCCAACCATGCCCAAGTGGGCCTCCATGTCCAATTGTGTCTCAATCCATCGAAGAAAACTCTACAGGTCATGGGACGATACACTTCTTTGGGTCCACATGTCTCGCTCATGCACCCAAGGCATCCCAAAGTCCATATAAAGGCAACATGGATGAGTCACCACTCCATCCATTTTATTAGGTAAGTGCATCTAGCATTGAAACCTTTTGTAGCAATCTTTCATGCCCAGCATGATAGCACACCTACTACCATCTATAAGTGGAGGTCTTACATCCTCCCCCACTAAACTTATTCTCATCTTGGCAACACCCAACAAACACATGTATAAGTACTCCAAGATTCAATTTCTCAAATTCTCTAAACTTGTCTTCATACTACCACAATGCCTCCCACCTTTCCCAATTATTATCCTCTTCAATTCTTTCTTTCGAGTAGAAAAAGTACTCATGCCTTCGACTTTTTATGAAGAGGGAGGTCCTATGTGCAAGTATCTCCTTCACTTCCAACTCTGGTTTGTCTATGATCAACGTAGGAGCTCAACATGGTGGAGGCCTACAAACATCACCTTCATAAATCCTACAATACTTCAATTGACTTATATTGAAATTTAGATGGTGATCTCTCATGTGGTCTAGTAGCTCTAATCTGTGGGTGACATTGTTAATCTTCTCAAGTACTTTGAATGAAACTTCAAACCTTTGTAGTAACACACTAGTCATGCCACTGGGTGGCTTGAATTGTTCTCTTCCCAACTTAAACAAGGCTAAGTCACCCAATTGGAATTATGCATCCCTCCTATCATGATTTTCCCAATGCTTCATCCATTCCATCATAATTGTCAACTAAATGCAATCCATATCCAATATATCCTACCATCCTTTCATGAACTCCAAGGATGATGGGTTGTGCCCATAGTATCCATGTAGAAATGTATGCAATGTCAATGGTTGTTTCCCATTTTCCAACTCAAATGGATTGTATCCCATCACAAAACGTTTTTGAATGTTGTAAATAAAATGGACAACATCCAACAACTCTAGCTATTTTGTTTGGTCTACCCACACAAATTTCCTTAAGTAATTCTCCAAGAGACAATTGATATGTTATGTCTTCCTATGGGTCTATGGATGATAGCTTGAACTCATCAACAACTTGGTTCTAAGTTTCCTAAACAATTATTTCCAAAACCATCATGTGAACCTTGTGTCTCTGACCAATACAATGCTCAATGGGAGACCCTAGTACTTCACATCATACTTGAAAAATAGAATTGCATCTTCCTCTGTAGCACAAGGAACCTTTGTTGGAATGAAGATGGCATACTTGGAAAAATGGTTGACTGCTACAATGATCCCATTATACCCCTATGCAACTAGAAGTTAAGTGATGAAGTCCATCAAGACACTTACCCAAGGTTTCTCCAGCACCACAAAGGTTGTAGTAGATTGACTTACATCTTGTTGTTTACCTTGTCTTGTTGGCACACAAGTCATGTCTGGTATGTATTATTCCACATATTTCCTCATATGTTCCCAATGGTAACCTTGTTCTAGCAATGCCATAGTTCTTCATTGTCCTAGGTGGCCAACCCAAGACGAATCATGACAATCCCTTAAGAGCTCTTTCTAAAGGTTAAACGAATTAGGTACATAGATGCGCTCACCAAAGTACAAGAAACCATTTTCCATCCAAAACCTCCATGTTTTTCCTTCTTTCACCTACCTCATGATGTTCAAAGCTACGAGATCCTTATGTAATCCCACCTTGATATTATCTTACAAGTCTATGAAAACTTGTGTTTTATTTCCCATGAGCACCAACATGTCCTCTTCCAAGGATACAAGTTGTTCCTTCATCCTTAAGGTGTCCACGGTTGCATTCAAATTACTTGGTTGATAATTAATGGTCATGTCAAACTATGCCAAGAAATATTTCCATTGTTCATGCTTGGGTGACAACTTCAGTTAGGTGGAAAAGTAGATCATTTCCACATTTTCCATCTTCACAACAAATGGCTTGCCTAACAAGTAGTTCCTCCATGTTTGTAGGAAATGCACAACCATGGTCATCTCTTTCTCATCAATAAGGTACCTTCGTTTGTGATCTTGTAGATTTTTTCTCTCATAGGCCACTAGATGAACTTCCTATGACAAAAATCCTCCAATGGTGAAATATGAAGCATCCTTTTGCACTTCAAATGAATTCTCAAAGATTTCTAATTTCAAAACAGGTACTAACACAAGTATATGCTTCAATTTCCATAACTTTACTTGGCACTTCTCCATCCAGTTCCACAGTTTTTTCTTTTTCAACAAGTCACTTAGTGGTTCCAAAATCTTAGAATAACCTTCAACAAATCTATGGTAACAATTATCTAAACCAAGGAAACTTATTACATCGTGAACTGTCATGGGTTCCTCCCAATCCCCAATCGCACTTATCTTCACTCAATCCATGCAAATACATCCTTGTCCAATCCAATGGCCCAAGAATGGAATTTTAGTCTACCCAAAGACACAGTTAGACTTATTAGTAAAAATAGTTTTTCCTTGACACATCAAATACTTTCACTAAGTGTTTCTTTTGGTCTTTCGTGTTTTCACTAAACACCACAATTCCATCTAGGTATACAAACACTGACTTGTCCAAGAACACTCTAAATAGATTGTTCATCAAGGTGCAAAAGGTTGTTGGGGCATTGTACAAGCTAAGAGGAATAACAAGAAACTCAAAATTGTTATACCTTGTCACCATAGTTGTCTTTTCCTCATCCCCTTCCACAATCCTCACTTAGCAGTTTCCCTGCCTCAAATCTAGATTTGAGAAAACCTTGGCCTTA
The DNA here is from genome assembly GCA_010110895.2 of Picea sitchensis. NCBI lineage: Eukaryota > Viridiplantae > Streptophyta > Pinopsida > Pinales > Pinaceae > Picea > Picea sitchensis. The sequence goes on from SNQJ01S0155168.1 coordinate 50,729, forward strand.
GCCAAATTATCAAATAAATTCATGTCCAAAGGTAAGGGGTATCGATTCTTGATGGTCTACTTGTTCAATGAATGATAATCCAAGAACATCCTCAACTCTAAGGTGTCCTTCTTTTGGAAGAGAATAGGTGTGTCATATAGTGACCTTAAAGGTTGGGTGAAACCAACCTCAACAAGCTCAGTCAACTATCATCTCAAATATTCCAACTCAAGTCCAAAAAGTTGATATGAAGCTTTGGACAAAGGTTGCAACCCTAGTTCCAAATCAATATGATGGTCAACAATGTGCCTAGGTGGGAAAACTTTTGGCAATGAATTAGGAATCCAATCGGCAAAATCATCCAACACATCAGTCAACGATGGTGGCATAGGTGTCCCCACTCCACCCTCATCCACTTTACCAATGATTGCTTCAAAAAGTTATGATTTTGGGTGCCTATATTCCCTCTTCATGATCAATTCATAGTTGATCCACACCCTTCCATTCATTTTTGTTTTTATTGTGCACAAAACACAAGTCTTATGTCCACCAAGTATCACCAACTTGTCCACAAATGGTATGAGAAAAAAATGTGTTCTCCTTAGAAACTCTTGCCCAATAATGACTTCAAAGTCATTCGTTTGAAATAATATAGATTTAGTGAGGCCTTTCAACTTATCCAACTGTATGTGAACTATGGATGCAACCCCAACTACTACTTTAGCCTTAGAATTGACCGCCTTGACTAAAGCACTGCATGGTCCAACTCTAAGCCTAAGTTCACTTACCAACTCCTTCAACAAGAAGTTGTGCAAGGCACTAGAATATAGAAATACCTTAACTAATCTTCCATTAATGATCAATTCCACATAAGATATTATGTGGGCACTCCATCTTTGGTTTCCATTCAAGGCGCCTATCCGCTACAAAGACTTTTCTAAGAAGGGAGCCTCCCTTCCATTCATAGAATCGTGTTGCAGACAACTTGTTAAAGGAAATGAATAGAAAAAAGAAGAAAACCAAACTTTACCTCTTCCAGAAGTGGCATGTCAATGGGTACCAAGAAACACCATCTTCACAAGGTCTACAGGGGAACACCTTGGCTCAATTTCTCTTGAGCCCAAGACACTCCACAATGTGTCCTCTAAAACTATTACATGCATCTTCACTTGACTGAATTGAAACAAAAGGAATGGTGGGATACCTAGCCAAGGTACCCTTGGATCAATCATGGCCTGTAATAGTAGCTCAGATTCATCCTCCACCTTCATCCAACCTCCATCATTTATTAGCATTGTTCCAAATGAATGTCCAAGGGGTATCTCAAACACTTTAGCTAGGTTTTGCCTCCATGAGTGCCTAAACATTCTAGGAAACTTCCTAGCCAAAGAATGATAGCAAAGTTTCCTTAAACAAGTCAAGTATCCCTCCCAACCAACTACTTCCTTCTGAAACATGGTGAAGAGTGCCCAATAGAATTCTAAAACCAACTCCTTGGAGAAGTTGAACTTTGATACCACTTATCATGGACCTAAGAGCCTTTCCCAAAAAAAAATTATTCATCATCTCTAGTCGTGTGGCACTGCAATTCCTTAGACACAATGGCTTGACCAACCTATGCCTACTACAAGTAGACTACACCTCTTCACTTAAATTCTGCCCATAACTTCTCTTTAAGCTACAATAGTTATATGCAATGCCAATTCCTACACAACTTAGATCATCAAAGGTCAATACATAGGCATACATCCAACTGTAGCCTTAAAACATCCTAGCAGTATTTATACTTAGCTAATTTTATAACTAATCCAACACAATCATACAAGGAATAGTAACATCCAATACACATAAAGAAACCATAGAACACAAGTATGGATGGGCACCAAGATAGGTTCCTTGACTTTTTATTATATAGAGAATTTTACATGTATAATAGAGGAGAATGGCCAGTCTTCCTGGAGCTCATTTACAAACTAAAATGACAATGTTAAGTATCCAAAAAAACTATCAATCCAACCCCTCAACCATAGTCTTTCCTCCTGCAAGTCTTCTTTCCATCTCTTCATCACTTAGCCAATGCAAGTCAATTTGCGATGCCTAACCCTGAACTTAACAATCATAGAACTCCTCAATTACTCTCTCCTCTTGTAACTTGATGATGCCTTATCACTCTGATACATCCACCTACATATATGAGTCTTGTTGTGCACTAGTAATGATCTGAATTGGATCCTCACCCAAAATATTTTGTAAAATTGTAATAAAATTGTACTTTATTTTAGCCCCAAGGGTTAGCTCAAGTGGTTTTGAGCCAAACATGAAGCTATCCCCAGTGGAGGAGGTCATGGGTTTGAATCTCTTGTTCCCCCTTGGGGGTAGGCCCCATAATCAGGGACGGTGATTATCTCATTTGACATCCATAAATTGGGGATGTACTCGAGGGCTTCCCGAGAAGATATTCCATTGAAAATAAAATTGTACTTTATTTTATTCTATTTTTTCTTTTTTTGGAAAAATGGGAAGTGAAAACGAACCATGTGATGTTTTTCCTTCCAAAGGAAGCACATTAAAAGAATGAAGGTTGTAGAGAAGAAGGGAGGCAAGGAGAAATTGGGAAGTTTGCAAAGATGAGAGCTTGAAGGGTGTATCATTCTTGAAGATTAGTGGACGAAAGAGTCAAGGAGCCTATCCATGATGAGCGAAGGCATCTCTGAGCCATGGAAATCTGCATTTCTTTTTGTGAGTAACAATGCATGAGTTTTCTGGGCATGCATAGTTCACCCATCGTAATGAATTTCTCGAGAAAATTAAATCTTTGTTGTTTATACTATGTGGGTGTAATCTTCTCTATGGAGGTGAATTTACTTATGTTGGGGTAAATTTATACCTCTTTGGGTGTTTTTCTTATTATTGGGCATCCCAATTGAGAAGTTGGTCATAGTCAATCATCATTGGGTCATTTTTCTTTAGCTAGGCATCTTCCCTTTGCCCCTGGGTCATTTTTCTCGGATGTCGGGTGTCTAAAATTGCCTGGGTCATTTTTCTCGAATGTCAGATTTATAAATTCACCCCTAGTCTTTTTATCTCATTTCGAGTGCTTAAAATCATCCTGGACATTTTTCTCCATTGTGGAGATACTAAATTTTCTCGTAGAACATTTTCTTTACTGTTGGTCAACTTAATTCACCCCCTCAGCATTTTTCTCCATTGTTGGATGATTAAATCCGTACACTAAGTGTTTCCTTCATTGCTGGTATTGGAAACAATTTACATCCAAGTATTAAAACCAAATTTGAACAAAAGAGTGATCTTGGCTTACACAAACCTTGAATTCAAATGTTTGCAGAAGCATATGTGTTGATGAGATGGATGGGCCATAGTCTCTTCGTTTATGGACCATATGGTATCAGAGTAGGTTCAACAAGGACCTTGAAGAAGTTTTCATGGAAAAATCCTTGGATAGGGAGAAGATAGAAGAGTTGAGAGACTTCAACAGACATATACAAGAAGAAATTTGGTATTGGAGGCAGAGAGCATATGAGTTGGAGAAAGAGATTTTTAGGCACCAAGACTCCTTCACCACCATGAGGGAAGAATTAGATAGGAGCAGATTGTAGCTCTTGTAGTTGGGGGAGAAATTCATTGAGATGGATAATTTGCAGTAGGAGAGGTTCACTGAGGTCATTTCTCACCTATACCAGTACTTGGCAACGAAGGAAGAGGCCTTAAAGAATCTAGAAGCAGTTTTCCAAGAGAACAATCAAACCCCTTCCATTTCCACTTTAGAAGCTAGTACCATGATGGAGACAACCATGTTAAACTCGCCTTCTAAGACCCTTTCTCAAGAAACCTTTGGTGACTTTGAGAAGCACACTAGAGGCATTGGTTCCAATCTCATGAGGAAAATGAACTATGATGGCCAAGGGCTAGGCAAAGAAGACCAAGGGATTTTGATTCCAATTGTAGCTCAACAGAGGCCCAAACATGAAGGCCTGGGATTCGGTGGAAAAGAACCCAACACAAGTGCAAATCAAAACACCTTCGTCAAGGAAAGAGGAACCGAAAAAGAAACCATGTTGAACAACCCACTCAAATTTTCTTGTAGAAGCTTGGAAGAGGGAAATAAAGAGATTGTTTCACCATCCATATTCGCTCCAACTCTTGGGGGACCAAGAAACCAAGATGGAAATCATTCTTACAGAAAAAGAGGTATGGATTAGTTTTTTTTTGTTGCAAGAAAATGGATTATAATGCTAGCGATTGTTGGCACTCTAGAAGGATAAGAAGCCCATGCAAGAACTATTTTTAGTACTACAGATTGACTAGACATTAGGAGGCCAAATGTTGGATGCTTCACCCAAAACTGTGTCCTAAGAACTAGACAATCAAGAATAAATCTTGCAGACTTAAGGTCAAGGCGAAAGATGAGTTGTTAGAACTTGCAGCCCAAGGAGGAGTGGTAGTCCAACGACCTATTACAAAATTGAATTTACTCTATAGACATGAGATGGACATCAGGGTTACACTAAACAAAATCCCTACTCAAATCTTATCTTTCATCCTACAACATAAGCATCCTTTCTTTGAGATTTGTTGAAGTCTTCTTGATGATAGGAGAAGAAGAAGATTGAAGGAGTTGAAGCTTTTGGGGACCAAAAACCTACAAATGGGGAGGTGTGATCCATATTGGATTCTCACCCAAAACATTTTTAAAATTATAATAAAGTACTTTATTTTATTCTATTTTTTTCTTTTTTTGGAAAAATGGGAAGTGAAAACGAACCATGTCATGGTTGGCCTTCCAAAGGAAGAACATTAAAAGAATGAAGGTTGTAGTGAAGAATGGAGGTAAGGAGAACTTGGGAAGTTTGTAGATATGAGAGATCGAAGAGTATAGCATGCTTGAATATAAGTGGACAAAGGATTCAAGGAGCATGTCCATGATGAGTGAAGGAATCTCTACACCATGACAATTTGCATTTATTTTCATTGTAACAATGCATGAGTTTTTTGGGCATGCATAGCTCACCCATTGTAATGAATTTCCCAAGAAAAATAAATATATGTTGTTTGTATAGTGTGGGAGTAATCTACTCTAAGGAGGTGAATTTACTTATGTCGGGGAAAATTATTCCTCTCTAGGTGTTTTTATTATTGATGGGCATCCCAATTAAAAAGTTGATTGAAGTTAATCATTGTTGGGTCGTTTTTCTTTAGTTGGGCATATTCCCTTTTCCCCTAGGTCGTTTTTATCTGACGTTGGGTATCTAAACTCACCCCATGTCATTTTTATCTGATGTCGGGTGTCTAAATGTTTTCCTAGTCTTTTTTTATCTCATGACTAGTGCTTAAAATTGCCCTGGACATTTTTCTCCATTGTTGAGCTAATAAAGTATTCCATATAACATTTTCTTCACTGATGGTCGACTTAATTCACACCCTTTACATTTTTCTCCATTGTTGGATGATTAAATCTATCCACCAAGAATTTTCTTCATTGCTAGTCTTGGACAAAGTTTGTAGCCAGGTATTAAAACCAAATCTAAACAAAAGCATGATCTCGGTTTACACAAACCTTGAATTTAATTTTTCGTAGAAGCATTTGTGTTGATGAGACAGACGGGCCATAGGCTCAATGTTTATGGATCAAGTAAGCCCCGTCTTTCCAAGGTGGATCCAAGTGTCATCCACCCCAAGTTCTCCCAAGTGGGTCAACGCATCTAGTCAGGTCTTAATCCATTTGAAGGAAACTGTCAAAGTCATGGGATGATACACTATTTTAGGTCTGCATGTATGACTCATGCAACCAAGGCATCCCAAAGTCTATATAAATGTAATATGGATAGGTCACCAATCAATCCATTTGATTAGGTAGACATATCTATCATTGTAAGATTATGCGGAAACCTTCTACTCTCGGCATGGTAGCTATTCTCATTCACAAGTGGAGGTATTATAGTCTACCTCCTTATGAACCGCTAGTAAGTTATTTGAAGCAACCAAATTTTATGTACACACAATGATGTTATTGTAAGTCGGATTATTGACATTATATCAAAAGAAGATAGACGAATAACCTCGAGTAATATAACTTTTTCTTATATAAACAAATAAAAAACATTTAATTGATATCAAGTATTGCAAATATTTTCCTACTTTAGAAAGAATGATAGCCCATACAAATCCAAGAAATTGTTTAGTTGAAGCATGCATATTTCCTTCCTTAGAACATGTGGCTACATTTGATCTCCACTTTTGTATACATGGTTCTTCTCAAAAAATTCTAAATATAAGAAGGTACACGTATGTTTGATTCGACAATGAATTTATCCCTACTTTGCTTATGGTTGTTAAATATGAAATGGATATAAAACTTAATTTCAATTTATTGAGAAATCACTAACTAGACATTCATCTTATTAATCATTTGAGCATCCCTGGTAATCCTTCATATTCTTGCAATGTTTCTTAAAATACACACCATAAGTTTTTTGTAATTTAGCAAAGGGATTAAGAGCACATTTTCCTCTATCATTGCATGTTGCTTGTATCGCTTCCTTAGATATGGTATCATAGGATTCATAAAAAATTATATGGCCGCAATATCTGAAGAAATTAGCTGAATAAACAATCAAAGGTTAATTTTCGCTTAGACCACAATGACATAATATATTTGTTGTTCCATTGTGTTCTATGTTATATTTTGTATGGTATAGTTGTTTACATGTTGTGGCATTTTGAGAAATTCTTGTTGCAAGTTCAGTGAAATTAACAATAGTCTCCATGTCAAATTTTGGTAATTATTGACACTTGTGGTGATTAATATTTTCCCTTATATCCATTCCATCCTTGAGAAAATTTTTGGTTACCTTCAAGGGAAGGGTGTATCCTCAATTCAAAGAAACATGACTCAATGTGTTGAACAATTTTGTTTACTACAATTTAGTCATAGAAGCCTCACCATGGAGCCTCTTTTCATGGTGTAGAGTTCTGATAATGATAATGCTTGAATTATTATGGAGTTTTAGTTGTGTAAGAGTTTTCTGAAATGTACTATGTTTCGAGAGGACACTCCACCTATTATCATGTAAAAATAAACGTTAAGATAGAAAAGAATGGTGTTTCAAAAAAAATTACACAGTTAAAACTATAGAATAGTTCAAGCATTATGGTGTAGATTTTTTTTATAAATTTTTGCATTGCAGTAACTTAGATATGTTCCCTAGAGATAAAGTCATTTTTAAACAACCTTCGATATTTTCAAATATGTGTGGAGTAGAATGGTTCACATCAAGGTGGATCCTAAAGTCTTGTGAAACAATTAATTTTTTCAGATGAGTGGTGAGACTATATTAACCATGTAGTTGTTGGGGGGATGAGGTGGAAAAGAGGTAAAGTTGACAAAGAAAATGTGATTTAAAGGTAATGGTGTGGCGGTGAGGTGGTAGCACATGATAGAGGATACATGAAAGAGATGTGAAAAGGTAGTGACATGGATAAGTGAAGAGGCATGCATAGGTTGGTCCCAAAGGAAAGAAAAGTAGTAGTAATGTGGAGGATTGAACAAGTTAGTGTGGGTGTGGGATAAAGGGTACTCATATTGATTTTCTTATCCCATGGAAATTGTCTCCAAATTTGGTAGGAATTTTGGCTGGAGTCAAAGCTCCACCTTATTGTTTGGAATTTTGACCATGGAACTTTTCCCAAAGGGTTTTGGCTCATTTTAAGATGACCTAGATCATCAAATTTCTGAAAAATAATGAGTGAAGAGGATAGAACTTCATCTCATCGAAAATGGGGAAATTTGAGTTCACCTTATACAATGCAGTTAGTGTGAGATAGATAAAAAGGTGATGTGATGGAGGAAGGTTGAGTGTTATGCACCCCACCCTTCACATCCTTTTAATTGAGTTTGGGTGGAGCAAGGATGGGGTCCTCTACTGCACATTCCTTATTCCTTTGAGGAGCATAGAATACATTGAACACTAATGGATCCATGTCCATGTGGAAAAACCCTATGGATAATAATGGAGGACCGAGGATTATATTCACTAATAAATACGATAGGTTCGCAAGATGACATACAAGGATGATGGAGGGAAAATTGGGAGGTATCCTGTGGAAAATGAAATAAATACGAAGTAGATTCAGAGTAGTAGTTATATGAAGTTGAGGAAGATGGAGTGGCAATGAAGATTAAAAGGATAACCATAGAAAGTTTATCTATAGGACCAAAGGGAAAAAATACAAGCAAGAAAAGAAGACAATGGACCTACAAAAGAAGAAGAAGAATAGTTAAAGACCTAATAGCCATCATGTGGCTGCCATGGCCTATGCCCTAACATTGTAGAGTTGTAGAGTATATCTAGGAATATAGTAGGTATTGTTGATGAATAAATGGCTAACAGCCACAAATTGAGAGTGTGGTACAAGGTTGAGATAAACCTATATTTAAATTATGTATTACTTCCACTATTATTGATGATTGAGAATTTAATGTTTTGTTCTTATAATCATAGAAAGTTGAAGATATTTAGTGGATGGCATTTTACCTATACCTTAATTGTGCAAGTGTGTGTTTTCTATTGTTTGACTTTGATACTCAGGTGCATTTGTCCCTTACTACATCAAATGGAATTAGAGTTAGTAACAACATCAAGAGGTTAAGGAAGACACAATGAACATACAAGAAATAAACCCCGAGGAAAAGAAGAAGATGGCGCTCGAAGAGATGAAAAAAAATGTAGAAGAAAGTGTAAACTATCAAGATGATGAATAAGGGAGTTAGAAAGGCCAAAGATCAATACCCTTAAGAGGAGCTTCAGATGTCAAGATATGAGATGTATAGATAAGTTAATAAAGATGGAGAATAACAATGTTGTAGAGAGAGAGAGAGGTCTGGCCATATTCTCATGCAAGACTTCTTTCTATCTCTCTATCTCTACAACATTGTTATTCTCCAGAGAGAGAGAGAGAGAGAGAGAGAGAGAGAGAGAGAGAGAGAGAGGTCTTGCATGAGAATATGGCCAGTTCTAAGAGATATTTAAGTCTCTAATCATTTTTAGGAATAAGAATACACTGATATATCGTCAAATGTGAGGTATCTCACATAATAATTGATCCCAACAGAGAGATGACATAACAGTTTGAGTGAGGAATGTGTGTTGAGTGGTTTCGAGAAAAATAGGATAGCTACACCTTGGCACCTAGATACAATTGAGTCTTTGAGGAGTTGTGGGTCCTTTTTTGTGATGAGTGGTCATGTGGTAGAGATAGACACTAGGAGTAGTGATTAAAGTGATAAATGTATGCTAGTACATATGGGAGTATTGATTCCCATAATATATTATGTTAATGTGTTTATTTCAAATAGAGAGAGTGTGCAAGAAGACGATAAAGAGTTGCAATGGTGGTGTTGAAGTTGGATTGATCCTTATAAGAATGATTTCATGATTTTAACAACAAGGGGAGTTTGAAGCAGTGACATCACCAAAAACTTGATGAAACCCCTTTGAGAGCCAAGATGAAGTATAGGCTAGTCTAGTTTGAGAAGAAGATGATTGAGAAAATCAAGAAGAAAAATATGGGACTAAGATGAAGTAGTAGATTGGGTAATGAGATGATGTGGTTATGAGTTGGATGGTGTCATGTACCTAAAATTTTCTTGAATATTTCTTTGAAAACTTGAGTTCCTCCCATATATATTATAGTACCTCAGGTTGTGTGACACTGCATTGCCTTATCTACAGGGGCTTGGCCATCCTGCACTTACTACGACTAGACCACACCTCTTCACTTAAGGCCTACCCATAAGTTCACCTTAAGCAACAAATTGCCAATGCAACCAAGTCATACTCAACCAAGTTCATTCAAAAATAGGCACATGTCCAACAATGGGCTTTAAAACATCCCAAAAATACTTAACACGCATTTAATATCAACACTTAGCCAACACAAATAAAATCAAGGAATAATAACATTCAATAATAATACAACACACATGTATGGACGACATCTAAGGAAAGTGCCTTAAAATATATAATATGAAGAATGTTACAATGTACAATAAAGGAGCATGACCAACTGCATGTGGATCATTTACAATCTACAATTACACAAGGTACAAGTGCCTACAAGAATTGTCAATCTAACCCTTCAAGAAAATGTAGGCCTGCCTCCTATAGGTCCTGTCTTCTTTTTATTTTCACTCAGCTAGTGAAATTCACCCTACTGTGCCTAACCCTGCACTTAGCACAACTGTAGAGCTCCTTTACACTTCTTGGTGAATGACTTCCCACTTATTCCTTAACACTTTTTAGGCATCCTCCTTTTATATGGGACTTTCTTCCCTTCGGTGTCTTGTCCATTGATCGTCTACCCAAGTCAACCCAAATAATCTAAAGTCATCTCAAGTCAACCCATCCAACTTGTCTCAAGTTTTCCCAATCCATCCATCCAACTCATCCCAAGTACGCCTTATCCATTTGTCCAACTCATCCCAAGTCCACGTAGTCTTCCTATCCAACTCATCCCAAACCATCCGAGTTTGCACGACTATTCCCAAATCATTTGATTCCATATAAATTCACCCAAACCATATAAGTTCACATGACCATGCCCAAATCATCTGAGTCCTCCTGATTGCACCCAAGTTTTCCCAAGTTTGCTTGGTGGATGTGTGCCTAGTGGATGTATTCCCAATGAGTCCATCCCACAATTATGATCTACATATACTATTCCCGAAGGAATTTCTTTTATCTTACATAACCCCCAAGTGCAGGTCACCCAACTCCATTGGTCTACATATAGTCTAAGCACCCAATACATTCAAGCTCTCTATTCCCATATTTTATGTCATGTAAAGTGAAAGTTTATCGACGAGGTTTCTTGTGACAAATTTATTTTCCTTTCCTTTCCAAGTTCCCTTCCAAGATTCCCTTGGTGTGTCCAACTAATGTGAGTTGTCAAGGTTTTCAGTGCACCCATTTTATGAGCAAGGGTGATTGATTATCCATGGTGTGACTTACCTATGGGCCAAGGCACCCAAATCTAACTCTTCTAGCCATCATCCTTCCATCATGCCTATCTATATCGGTCAATGATGACCAAGGTGATCATGTGGCGAAGGAACCTGAAGAAAATTAAGGCAAGGCCTTACAGATGGCATTGTGATATGGGATATGTTGATTAATGAAGCATAGGTGTAGTAAAAAGATAGTGGAAATAGAGTTGGTGATGTAGAGAAATAGAGAGGATGGCAATGTTGAGCGAGAGTGAAGTCACGAGAAGGTTGAGAAAGAGAGTGATGTCTCACAACCCACCCCTCTATGTACTTGGTGGATTAGTATGGGTCATAGCAAGGTAGAATGTTAAAGTATGGTGGAACAAAGTCTATATATGTGTGGTAGCATTGTATTGACCACATAGTTGGTGGATGATGAACGATGACAAAGAGGTGAAGTCAACTATGGAAGAAAAATGGGTATGAAGGTAATGAGGTGGAAAGTTAGACATGGCAATGATGTGGAAATTCATGATAAAGGATACATGGCAAAGATATTAAAATTTTGGGACATGGATAACTGAATAGGTGTGCAAAGGTGGGACTTAGAGGAATGTGTAGTAGTAATAATTCAAATGAATGAACAAAGGAATTGGAGCAAAGGTTGGAGTGGAGTGGAGGTAGATTTAATGAAAAGGAAGGTGGAGTGTTCCTCATCCCCACCCTTAACATCCCTTTGATTAATTTTGGGGTGGATCAAGGATGAGGTGGAGGCCAAAGAAAGATAGGATCATATCCTCCACATTCCTTTGAGGAGTAGGAAATACATAGAACACTGGTGGACCCACATCCACATGAAAAGAAACTTGTGAGGTATATGAAACAAGGTCCTAGGGTTATATTAACTAATAAACACACTATGTTTATGTGTTTTCATACAAGGATGATGGAGGATAAACAAGGAGGTGTCATGTGGAATATGAGATGAACACCAAGGATAGTCAGAATGACGATTATAGGCAATTGAGGAAGGTGGAGTGACTAATAAGATTAAAAGGCTTGTTGTTGGAGAATTAAGCTACAACACCAAAGGAAATAAATACAAGTGAGCAAAGAAGACTAGGGAGCTCTCAAAGAAAAAGAAGAAAAATTGAAGGCATGAGATCCATTGTTAAGTGCTCTAATAAATCTGAAAATATAACTTCGAAAACAAACTCAAATCATTCACCAAAATAATGATCAACACATGAATAATATAAAACCCTTGAGGTAGGGTAACACCATTAACTATTATTCCTTATGGAAGGAAAGACTTCTCAAGCAATCCTTGCTTGTTACAATAACAATATTATTCACTCTAATTCATTCCATTGCTTACACTCATTTATATAACACTTTCTATATCCTAGGAACATTATAGAAGGTGGAACCTTCTAGTAAGCCTTCTCACCTTTATTGTGATCACACTATTATATGGGCCTTATTTATTAGAATTTTCCTTCATACATATTATTACCCTTGGGTACTTCCCAAGGTACCCCATATTACCTCCCTATGTATTATACATTCTATCTGCCTTCGTATGTTTCGTCCTTGAAACATGGGAAGAAACCATACAATATGACTGGCTAATAAATGTAGCCAATTGGTACCAAGTACGAGTATCCATCCATCCCAATGGAAGATGAACATGGTGTCCAACTATTTCCTTACCACCCTGATCTTGATCCTTATCGCACCTTTGGTGCCATGGGATTATTACTCTATCATGATATTGTCCTGCGGTGTTGGTATTCCTCCATGCACCTCTTGATTGGTTTCCTTTTAGGTGGCATGTTGGTCCATAATAAGTCTGTTGATTCCGATGCCCCCGCCTTGATGACTATTGTTTCTGTATGTAGTGTGGATGGCAATATACAACAACTTTAGCAATTGGTTTGTTTCTATTCAACTATGCCACATGGTGTTCTTTTGAATCATTGATCTTTGTTGCTTCGTTATTATGTATTTCCCGAGACTTGGCTTCGTGTCCTTGTATAGACTCTACCTTTGAGTCAATTTTAGACTCTGGAATAACTTATTTTCTTGCCCTCGTGGGCCCTTCTTTCTTACTAAGATACATATCTTGCAATATGATTTTATTTTTCTTGTACCAAAGTTTCACAAACTTCTTTTCCACATTAATATTAATTGTATCAATTGTGGCCATCCAAGGATCTCCAAGAATAAGATCCACACCATTCATACCAATGGCACAAAAATAAAAATGCAACACATATTTACCCATAGTGAGCTTCAAATATTTAAAATATGGAACATTTTCACACTCAACTTGTGTGCTTTGAATATTCTTTTCTAGAACTTGCAATATATTAATCAACTGAACATTGACAAAATTTTGTTGGAAACTAGGGTTAATAAAAATAATGGCATTTTCTTTATGAATACAACCATGGACCTGCAATATAGAGTTGCCACATGAAAATAAACCCTTGGTGCTCTCTTTATCTTCTTTTTCAACATGAAACCACCTATCTAAAAATAATTTTTCCAATTCTTCATTGGGAAGTTCCATGATATTATAAATGTCTTACACCATGTGCTAGCATCTGCTCTGAAACTAAAAGGTAATGGAAATTTCCACTTCGCTTTCCATACTAACTTGAGGGACTTTAGGAATTATTCAATACTAGGACCATCATCTCTTCCAATAAATTGCATCTAACTTGGAAGAAATCTTCAACAAAACTAGGTTTTTTAAAAATAACTCATTGTGCAAATTGTGCATATTTTTCCAGAAAAACCGTGAAAATTTGTTCATTTTAAAACATCGATCGCTTCACTTCTCGGACTCCGTTTCAGACGATTTTTTATGAATTAAGGTATTTTTCTTAGAGGAATTCAAATACCAAACTGGTTTCTACAAATTCTGCTCAAAACATTTTAGAATTTAATTTGAAGTGCATCACTCCCTTTTTTCCCTTGAAAAACTCTACAAAAAGAACAAAAAAATTCTTCCTTTTTTTTGGCCGAAGAAAGAGCTATGATACCAAATGTTAAATGCTCCAATCAATATGAAAATATAACTTTAGAAATAAAATCAAATCGTTCACCAAAGTAATGATCACCACACGAATGAGATAAAGCCCTTGAGGTAGGGTAACACCATTAACTATTATTCCTTATGGAAGGAAATACTCCTCAATCAATCCTTGCTTGTTACAATAACAATATTCTTCACTCTACTTCATTTCGTTGCTTGCACGTCTTTATATAGAACTTTCCATCTCCTAAGAAAATTGTACAGAATGAATATTCTAGTAGGTGGAACCTTCTAGTAATCCTTCTCACCTTTATTATGTGCACACCATTACATGGGCCTTATTTAATAGAATTGGCCACCATACATATTATTCCCCTTGGGTACCTCCCAAGGTACTCCATATTGCCTCCCTAGGTATACTACAACCATTGTGTGGTTTTGATGGTCCATGGCTTGGCGACGTAGATTCGTTGAGTAGATATGAAAATATAGTAGGTAGTTTTGATGAATAAATCACTAAGAGCCATAGAGTGAGAGTGTAGAGGGCCAAAATCCCATCTCACAGTGATGTATTTTTGTTTCTATTATTAATGAATTAGAATTAATGTTTTGTTCCTAGAATCCCATAAAGTTAAATATTTATGAGTGGATGTATTTCTATTTTTTTTATTGTGGGAGTGTGTGTTTTTCAGCTATGTGGCTTTGAGATGTGGGGGGTTTGTCCCTCACTTGAGCATATTGTGAATGGTTTAATGCTATTACTGTACAAATGGTTAGGAAACATGAATTATTATGAAATATGTCTATTAAATATGCAATATGAAAAATTAAAAGCAATACATATCTCAAGTAATCAGTATGTCAAATGCATAGTAACCATTAGTAAACGAGTGCATATTTACAACATATCATTGTTAGTCAAATAATATATTATGTGTTATAAATTAATGTCCACGAGAATACTTTGTAATTATGAGTGTTGTGACCACTAACACCAATAACATTATTATTAGCAACACCAATACCAATAACAATTTCCTCATAACCAGGGGAGGCAGGTGCAAGAGGGGTGCTCTATGGCCCTAGAGGATCTCGAGAATTAGACTTCTATTGGAATATTGGGGTAGCTATGAACAACAAGGCATAATCTTATGCAGTGTACCAGGGGATTAAGCTAGACAAGAAAAGACATGTCTCTCATTTGAACATAGTGGGAGATTCCAAAAACACCATGAGATACTTTGTCACCAACTCTGCTCCTAGGGATGTTGGATTGAAGGCCCTTATTGAGTGTGAAAGGATCAATATATCCAATCTTTTTTTCCAGTTCTTCCATATCCTTTGTGAAAATAACAAAGAAGATGATGAAATGGCCAATAGAGCTATTGGCCTATCCTGTGGTTCCTTGGGGGTTTGTGGGGTGGTGTGCTTAGCCTGTCCTCCCTATTGTCTTTTCCCTGATGCTTGGGTGGGGCTTGTCGAGCTTGCATGGCACCAAACATCACATTTATGATAGTGTGCGGAAGGTGCATGAAGGTTATAATCCAACGTCTCATCTCAGATAAAAGGGTGAGGTAGTTCTGTAGGTGGGCATTGCAATTTGGCTTGTGGGCATTGGAGGAGATATTTGGAAATAGTACGAGTTTAGTACAATTTTCTTCCCAGCTTGGTGGATATGAAAAAGGATCGGAAAGCTGCTATAATTGATGCAAATGGAAGGGAGGAAAAATAACAGATCAGGATGGTGAATCTAGCAAATGTCAACAACTAGCTCGCATGGAAAAATCATGGGAGTTTATTTGGGAAAGGACATCAAGGTACGAGTTGCATGTATTGTATTAATTAGGAAAGTATGTTCTACTATTAAATTTAGATATGTAGTCCGGAAAGATTTTGTGTCCCTTGGCTCCATTCTGGAAAAGATTGTTTGTAGTTTGGTTTACTCTATCTCTGTTTCCCCTCGACCTTCTTGGATGCAGTCTGGGTTCTTTTCAGGGAGAGCATGTCTGGTGGTAAGCTTGTTAGTTGCACGGGCCTTGTGGCCTTAGCTTGATTTTTTTGTTTCTCTCACTATTAAACGTTGTTAGCTTCAGGAAATTGTTTAACTATGGAAAACAGGTCGAATGATAGGCATCATGATGTGGAAATGGTGGAAAATGAATTCCTGGAACATCAACATCTGGTAATTTCAGTTAATTCCCTCAATTCTTTTGTTTCCTTTGCTTTGAACACTCTGGCTCAACATTGGGTATTAGTGGGTCAACTTTAGGATGAGGTTGGTTCTCTACGAAGTCAAGTTGAATCTCTACAGTTGCAACTTGCATAGAGGGAAGATGCTCAAGGGAACTCTGCTTCGGGTATGGTCTCTGGTTGTTCGTCTAGATTGGAGG